>ML299835.1:0-18560 GCA_005239495.1 Nicotiana undulata | reverse complement strand
GGAGGGGTGCAGGAAAAAAAAAATTTAAAAATTACAAATGCGGGGTAGGAGTGGGTGGGTGGTGACGAAAAAAAATATTTTTGGAGAGAGGACATGGGGTGGGGTTAGGTGGGTGGGTGTGGGGTGGGTTGATGAGGGTAATAATAGGGTGGGGAAGCTTCTTTGGAAAATGTTTTCCGTTCTCTTGATAGGGAGAATATTTTTCTCCAATTGGAGGAAAATAAATTGATGAAGAAAATATTTTCAAAAATATTTAAACCAACTAAACATGAAAAAATTGAAAAATATTCCTACCAAACACACCCAACTATAATTTACATGATTGAATTAGTCACTTTTGGGCTCTTCCCTTGTACATGCTACCAATTTATACAATCAAATAACGTTTATCAGTATTTAAAGTTTAAGTAAGAATTTATTTCCAAAAACAATTGAAGCATACCATACTTTGAGGAAATTACGAATTTCTGAATTCGAAAATATAATAGCGAACCGTTAAGAAGAAAATGAAAATCTTG
Organism: Nicotiana undulata; assembly: GCA_005239495.1. NCBI lineage: Eukaryota > Viridiplantae > Streptophyta > Magnoliopsida > Solanales > Solanaceae > Nicotiana > Nicotiana undulata. The sequence goes on along the minus strand of ML299835.1, from coordinate 18,042 downwards.
CCACGTCTTCATCATCCCGCAGCCTTTGTACGCACCAATTACTGTAGTACGATCCTGTTGTCTGTGCATATAAAAAAAAGATACAGGTAGTTGCTGTACAAGATAGTGGGCCTGTTTGTGTCAGGTGGAATGTACTACTAATACTTAATTGCTTAATGCCCAAGAACTTTGGATGTTTGCTAATCCAATTAGAAAAGGGATTAACTTTTATTAATTTGTTAGTATCTCTATTCCAAAATAAAACGAAACCAGAAACAAAAAACCGAAATATAATTAGAGATTAATGTTCCGAGCCCAACAGAAAATTGTGTTCCCTTAAGAAATTTAATTCTCTCACTGTTGTCCAAAATTATTGGATTAATTTCTTACGTGATAAAATTGAACAACTATTCTGTAATACTGACAATAAAATTTACAGAACCTCGTCGAACTCAACAACCAACAGTACACCACACTGATGCTTGCATTTTTGCATTTGAAAAATAGTGCAAAAATGCAAAAAAGAGGGGAGAGTATGCAAATTTTCTGGTGGTATGAAAGTGAGACCAAACCTCTGAATTTATAGCCAAACAGTCTGGGTTGAATAGGTGCGATTCATATGAGGTACTGTTTCGGCAGAAAACCTTTCTATTTGGTCGCGAATTTTAATTTAAAAAACGACCGTTTAAATAATGGAAAACGGAAAATAATTTTGGTCCAAAAAGTTATCAATCAAATGACCGAAGTCGAAGCTGATCAACGACGGCGCGATGCACCACTTCTTCTCAACTCTTTAAATAGTGCATTAGTAAAGAAAACAACTTCAAGCTTTTGTTTCCCTCCAAAGATAAAATGCATTAATAAAGGAAACAACTTCAAGCTTTTCATTTCCCTTGAAATCTTTTCCCTTCATTTTTCATTCACACCTCCCAACATAATTGTCACACAACAACAGTAATTGCTACTATGTTATGTTTATTATATAATTATTATATTTATCTAAGTTAGCAATTCATACTTTACATAAACTTTTGATGATTATTATATATCGTTTCATAATGTATTATATAGTATTGTATTGTATTATACTGTATCATTTGATGTATACAATGTTTGTAGGTTATATTGTTTGTCGTCGTTTCATGATGTCATACATCAAAAATACGAAGCGAAAATAAGTTACAAGATAATATTATCTATCTATACTATATTAAAAGCACGAAGGCCCTTAGCGAAATGTCGTTCGCCTTTTTCACCCTTTAAAAATATAGTTCATAATAAACAAAATAGTCATTTTATTAATTTTTTAATATTTAGGATTTTAAAATCAACTAAAACTTTAACTATTATAGTAGGAAATCCCAATATTTAAGATATTAAAACTAACTAAAAAATTTCTTTTATAATTCAAAATACTAATATTTAAGACCAAATATAAGAACTAATTTGAACGCTGAAATACGTTTTAGAAATTCAAAATTCAAAGTTTCAAAATCTCACCACCACTAAGCACTATATTTGGATTCAAGTGATTAAAGGCAAAAATTGAAGAACTACTACTACTTTTTAATTTGAAGAAAAGAACGACTATTATTGATTCATGTTATTTTCAAAGTACAATTTGTTGATTATTCTAAACCTAAATTGCTAAACAAGGAATTGGAGTTAAAATAAGCAAATATACGACTAACATAAGGGAAATAATTTCTACTTCCTCCATCTCAAGTTATTTATCATAATTTTTAAAAATAAATATTATAAATTATTTATTATTTTAGAAGTTTAAGACAAAATTAATTTTTTTTCATTTTATCCTTAGTAGTGATCTATATATGTATTAAAGCTAAAAAATTATCATGTATAGTTGACATTGTGGTCAAGCCAAGTGAGAACCTAATAAATATCAATAATATATGGTAACATTATTTTATATTTGACTATGTTAGTCAAATACAAATATATATATTAAAGGATCATTTTGAATTATAGTTAAAGTTTTTAAATTTGAACTAAAATAAAAAGAAATGTATCTTGTGTTACCATGTTATCATACTTATCATATGCAATCATATCACGAACTTTTGATATCTTAATTCAAATTATTTACACTACTTCACCTCTGGCAAAAAAAAAAAAATACTCCATATAACTATAAAATCTTTTACATTTAGAATCATATAATTGTAGTTCTTTAAAACACTATACCTAGATTTGAATAAAGTAATCTTTTGAAAAATAAATGTAATATATAGGGTACACGTCTATGTTTATCAAGATAACAAAAAAAAGTTTAAAAGTTGATAAAAATTTACTTACATATATAATGAAGTAAACCTACATGCTAGAGAAAGAAACATTACAAAAATCAGTCAATATTCAACACAAGTTTTTTTTTTTTTTGAAATATGTTTGTTTGAAGAGTCAATTTATATAAATGGACATCAAACATAAAGTATATTTTTGAAAAATTGGTATGACATGAAATAATTATTTTTAAAATGTAAACAAATTATTTCGAAATGGGATTATTTTTTAAATTATAATGTAATTTTTAAAATAAACGATAAGATATTTTAAATTTTAGTAGAGAGTTTTTAAAATAATTATAATAGAAGTCATATCATGGATAAAATCAACGAAATCTTATGGATTATTACATAAATATCCGGCTTGATTTATTGCTTACTTTTTATAGCTAATATACATAGATGATATACCGATTACACACGATTATACACCTGTTATATATGAATTATATATAAATAACACATCCTCAATTTAAAGTGGTTGGGGGAGCACCTATTTAGGTTGATAAGATAAAGCCAAAAGAAACATATGACATAATCTAAACCAAAGACTAAAAATATAAATAAAGTTCTTACGTAGATAATTTCTATCAAAACTCATCCTTTTATTACGAAATATATTAATTTTGTGTAACAAAAAAAAGAAAGACATAAAAATAAGATAGAATATAAATATAGAATGAAAATTTTAAAAACCAGAAATAAGAGACGACATCGAATTTCTTCTTCTGTTTCATCTTTGATGAATGTAAAAAATTTGGAAGTCGATCTCATCGATTCCAATTTTTTTTCAACGTAAATTAAATACATAGATTATAAGATAAGGATATCTTTGAATATTTTTTTTATTTACATTGTGTGTCGTTTTAAAACAAAATCACTATTACTAACAAACTGATATGATATTCGAATTTGAATTTAATTGTAGTTTACGTAGTTTGCATTGTGGTTAAGCCAAGAATGATGTCGAGAAAAAACTGTTTGGCAATTTTAAGACAATATATGCAATGTTATATAATAACAATCAATTAATCTAACATTTACTTATTCAAAGAACAGAAAATCTGTATATGTATACTAAAGAATCAGATTTAGCGACGGGCAAATTCTGTATCTAAATAGAAACATCAGCCGCTAATCTCATTTAGCGACGGATTAACAACGAATTATCAAAAAATTCTTCTAGCTACAAGTGTTTTAGCGACAGATTAGTGACGACGTTCATAACTAATTCCTTTTTTTAGTGGTAGGGTATTCAAAATTTCAAATATGTGGCTAGAGATATCGATAAACTCAAAATGGAGTCATACTGAAATAAAATTTTACCCGCCAAATAATTATTTAAATTTTTAGATAGTCGATTATAGTGGGTTTAAATTAAGGATAATACCTTCACTTGTGTCATTATAAAGATATTATTATAATATATATAATGTTGTAGAAATTGAAATTTCAAAACAAAAATATTTTTCTATAATATATAGCATACCAAATAAGAATTCAAGTCCTGGTAAAATACATTGTTTAATAACATTTTTGTAATTTTTAAAAGTTGTATATTCATTCATATAGTACACGCGCGAAGCGTGTACCCTAAAACTAGTTATATAAAAAAAGTGGGTGAAAAATAAATAGAATATTTTTTAATAATAAAAAAGAGCAAATAATAATAAGAGAGAACATTAAGAAACGATGACCACACCAAATAAGTCGTTCCATAAAGTGGCACTTTTAGTCATTACGTAACGACGAATTTAACGATACAGTATAATAAAATTTGTATAACAATAACAAAAAACATTATATTTAAAGTAACAATACGATACAATACAACAAGTAATCATCCAACAAACTGTAAGTGTGATTGTATAATTAGTTGTTTATGATTTCAATACATAATGTTAAACTCTTCAAAAAATAAAAAGGATATATTTTAAAGTTATACATTGACAATTATCAAGAAAATTATTATGAGTATACCTTAACTTGTCATAGTAGATTTGTCTATTTTACTTTTCAGATATATAATTTCAATTATTATGGACAATTACTTGTAAGTATACCTTTAGAGGATTTCATAGTAAAAAATACAAATTTCAGCCTTCTGTTTCGTTCCTTTTTACTTAATACTAAGAGGTTTTGAACTATAATTGCTCTGCTGCCTCAATAATCAGGTGCTGTCCTTTTTGTTGTTTTGTCGTTTGCATTATCAGGAGTTTTTTTTGTTTTTGTTTTTCCCTTGACAGAAAGATAGTATAATAATTTTTTTTTAAAAAGGACCCCAGTTACTCCCTTTGCCCAATTGGAAATAATTGGATTTTTTTATATATATTAGTTTGATTTATAAATACATGTAAAGAAGATGTTAAAAAAAATAACCAGCGTGCTCAATGCTTCAAGCAAGAGAAATACAATTGTTTTACCTTACAGCTTGTTTGGATGGTTGTTACCATTGTATTATATTGTATTGTTTATTTTAAATACGATATTTGTTACTTAAATTTTATTGTATCGTATCGTTAAATTCGTCGTTACGTAACAATGAAATGTGTCACTTTATGTAAAGATTGATTTGGTGTGATTGCGTCGTTACCTTGTCTTTTTCTCTCACTCTCACTTATTTTATTATTTGCCCCACCTTTTTATATAATAATTTTACCCTGTATCATAATTTTTTCTTTATAATATTGCAAGTTTATTCGTCGTATTACTGGTGCGTGATATCATGAAACAATATCAAACGACACAATCTATCCAAACATTGTTTTATCAAACGATACAATATAATGCAATACTGTACGATACAATACATTATAAAACGATACGTAACAACCCTCCAAACAAGTTGTTAGGCCTAAAATGAGATTTTTGTATTACATTCTAAAATTTGGGATGAAATATATGGTCCTATTATATCCTTAAGAGAGGTGAAATACTTGTAACATCTACAGTGAAACAAGTGTAAAGTAGATTAATAATACAAATATCTTCAATGCTATCTGTGATAAAAATATAAAGTAATATGCAATTGTCATATTATATGAAGTAACACGACAATTAATTTATATCATAAGCTGATTAGATTTATCTGCATAAGAATATAAGATCATGATTTATTCAGCGACTTGAAACTGTAAGATCTAGAATCTCTCGCTACTAAAACCCAGATATTGGACATTTATCCACTTGAATACTTGATTAAGTTTTTGGTTGCATTTTATTCTTATTGTATAAGGTGCAATTTAATATGTTTTCAAAAGCTAATCAAATAGTTCCTCTTAGATTGTTTATTGGACGTACATAAATACATATATTGGCACCTAAAACCTGGGAATATACACATTATCCTATGCGGTATCATGGGACACCGCCTGGTCGATTTTTTTTACTAGTTATGTATAAGAGAAATAAAAATATTAAGGATCAATATACAAAATGACACCCCTTACAACTACAATAGGTTATTTATTTGTTTATTTCTTCAAATTGTGACATCGCTTACGATAAAATCTTGTATTCGTCACTAAAATGCTTTCATATATTTTAGTTTATTCTCAAATCACAATTTTGGTTGAAACTTTTTGACCTGTACGAATGGACTTTGGAGCAATGGAAATACAGACTCAGCGTGATCTATAGGTCACGAGTTAAAAAACAACACACATTTTAAAACTAGATTCACGGACTATAATGACACATTTCATTGCTAATCAAGGGCAAGTTAGTACTTTCACTTGATTGGAGAAAATTTAGTAAATCGGTTATTCTAGGCGATCAAGCTTAGCCTATAGACTAGCTTGCTAAACTTAGCAATAACTGAAAAACCAAAGCTTGCTTAAGAAACACTAAAACTAAGCTAAATATAAATTAATACATTATTATCTGCAATTTCTCAGCAAATCACCATCAATTTAAAAATCCCTTTTCTTTTCCCTTTTTCATAATTAAGGGGGAAAACAACCTAGAAATGAAGAAGGGTCCAACGTAAGATACTAAAACTAAATAAAAATAAAAAATAAAAAATAAAAACTAAAAAATAAAAATAAAAAATAAAAAATAAAAAACCCCGTTTGTCAGATTCAGAGCCACCATTTTCTCTCTCTTTCCTTTTCCACTGGCACTTCTTTCTCTCCCTCTGTGTGTGTGTGTTAGTACTGAGTACATACAATACAAATACTGCGAAACTTTGCTCTCTTCATTTTAATGGCGTGACTTGAAAACAACACTGTCCTTTTCTTATTCCTCCCCACTCACTACCAAATATTCATCTGTTCTTCAAATACTCAAAACCCCAAATACAGAAACAAAATCTTCTTTAATTCCAATGCAAACTTTATTAATGTCCTCACCAACCTTAAAAACTAAAAATTCTCCTCGTATTGTATTAATCTAATATCCATCCACATATATCTGTTTTTTTAGTGTAGTTGTTAACACGTAACGTGTGTGTGTGTCTGTGTATGTATTTATGTCTGTTTGCTATATATAGTTTTTATACACGAGCTTTGTATTGTGTGATGTATAGAGGTGAAGAAAAGGGAAAAATGAAGGGTGCTGAAGAAATGCTGAGGATGATGATGATTAAGGAAAACGTTTCATATTTGCATCAAAATCATCAATATGATCATCAAACGATGATTGGGTTTTCGCCGTCGGGTTCAGGTTCTTCGTTTTCTGGTTCTGGGTTTGGTTTGTATGGTGATGATTCAGTGGATTCATGGAATGTATTCGATCATCAGAATATTAATCAAGGAGAAGGAGAAGGAAGAGTAGTTGATATTACTAATACTACTTCTGGTTGGTCTAACATGCTTTTTCATGAACAGAATTTTGATAAGCATGTTGACATAGGTGATCTATCTAAGAGATTTAATTATGGGATGAATATCAATGGAACAGGAAATTTTGGTCATGATTTTTGTGATTTTCAAAGGTCAGGAGAATTATTAGGTGGACAGAAAGATTATTTGTATGATTCAATGGGGTCATTTTGTAGTAGTAACAAACATCCTGTTAATCCTCTGTATAGTGACCTCTGTTTTCAAAAGGAACAAATTGGTTATGATAACATGAATAGGCCTAGTAGTAATGTGGGTCTTGGATACTCAGAGCAGTGTGGATTTAACGATGTTGGTGTCGATAGGAGTTTGTTTAGCTCATTACATGGCATAAATTCAGATTGTGATTGTTCCATTTTAAAGCAGCAAAGGGCTAAATCAATACCTACTACTAACATAGTGAATTACCCTCTTTCCCCATTGCCAAATTCAAGAAGCCATGAGAGTGAAGACAGCTTCATTATTCAAGAGGACTGTTTAAAATATGTTTCTGAACAGACAAGTTTAAAGGGTCACAAGAAAAAATCGCGGAATGAGATTAAAATGGAGAGGTTGCAAGAGAAGAAACCAGCAAGAAATAGCAGCTTATTGCATAATGGAGAATCTTGTCAATTTGGTTTAAGGGACACTGAATTCCAAGTAAGAGGAGTTAGTAAAAATGGTTTGGCCTCAAGGGATGATGCTAGTCTTACGCGTTCGGAACCAAACTATGTGTATTTGGCAGCTAAAGATCAGCTGGGGTGTAGGTATTTACAGAGGATATTTGATGAAGGGACCTTAGAAGATGTTCAGATAATATTCAATGGCATCATTCATAATATCTTTGAGTTAATGAAGGATCCATTCGGGAACTATCTCGTGCAGAAATTATTGACTGTTTGTAGTGATGAGCAAAGAATGCAGTTTGTGCTTGTTGTGACTGATAATCCAGGAGAGCTTGTGAAAACATCTAGGACTACGCACGGGTAAATGCAGTAGAATTTTGCTCTTCCCTTTTTGCAACTCTTTACATTGTTGATTCTTGAACTGCTTTTTTTTAACCAAGCTGCAATCATTTCCTTGATTCAGGACCCGTGTTGTGCAAAAGTTAATTGAGACAATGAAGACCAGGCTGGAAATTTCGTTAGTTATAAGGGCGCTTCAACCTGGTATTCTTAATCTCATGATGGATGTCAATGGAAATCATGTGGTTCAGCGTTGCTTGCATTGTTTAAGCAAAGATCATAACAAGGTCTGACATAATTTTCTTCTTGAAAATAGCTGGAGTTGTTAGGTGGAAATACTGACAAACATAATATATTCATGTGCCTAAGTTACTTGTTCAGTATTAATACTTTGGCTTAAATTTAGACCACCTCTTTGTTGGCAAAATTTAAATGCAAGATAATGTCATGAATACATAGTAAATATTACTTATCTGTGTTAGTGGGGCTAGTCCTATGCATGATATATCAGCTAAAATTTCTCTTTATCTTTCAAATGATTCCGAAGAGCTGTATTATTGAATGTATTCCGGCTTTGATGGCTCTAGAGGGTCATTCATCTGTTTTTTCACTTCCTGATTTTTGGTTAGTTTGTCTGTGTTGAGCAAGTAACTTTTAGTGTGTTCCAGTGTAAATGGTATAAGTTAAAACATTCACACTTAAACATGTAGTTGAAATACACATGTTGACAAATTCCACAACCAAACGCCAGTTGCATGTCAGCAACAGATGTTTGTTCATAAGATCCGTCTGTTTAAAAAATAAATTGTCTGCTCACAAAATCACGGAGTCCTTGAGGACATAATACTCACTGTGGTGCTTTGGTAGTGTACTAGATATTCCGTTTCAATTCGTTCTGCTTCCATTATTCTAAGTATCTAACCTGACTAAGTTTTCCTATCCTGCACGGCTAGTATTTGGTCTTAAGTTTTTCCTTAGATATGATAAAGATGTACATGTTGGCGCTGTGTGTGCTTGCAAAGTTTGTAAAGCAATAAACACTAAATTCACAAAGAAGGTGAAAGGAGTGGCAATCCTTTATCTGCCTGTTATGTGCTTTTCTTCATGTGTGTTGCTTGACAGATCGATAGTTTCAACACTCTGCGGATCTTTAGTTAAAATATGTAGCTCTTTACTTTCAGTTCAATTTGATTTCTTCTCACATGGGATGTACTATATCTGAAGCAGAACATGTGAGCCTTTATTGTTGTTGAACAATATTCATAGGAACAGAATATTTATATTGATGAGAAGTATCTTGGGGAGATCATCATCGTTGTGCACTTATACCTATTTGTATTTTCATATCTGTAGAATATGAACTCAACAATTATTAGTTCAATTAGCTTTTGATGTATTTCATTATTTATTCTGAAACACTATGCAGCTTATTTTTGAAGTTGCGAGTAAACATTGTATTGATATTGCAACACATCGTTATGGATGCTGTGTGCTGAACAAATGCATCACTTATTCAACTGGGAAGCAACGTGAGAAGTTGCTTGTTGGGGTTTGTTCTAATGGGCTTAAGCTTGCTCAAGATCCTTTTGGGTAAAATTCAGAACTTTTACTCTATCCTTTACTTTATTGATCTTTCAGTGCATAAACTTCCTAAGATAATTTTAGAAGCAAATTCTGGTCTAGTATCAAGATGATGGTATGTAGTGTGCTGATAAAATTATTCTCTTCTGCTGTTCTTAATGTGTCTGCTTGTCCAATTTTTTTGGAGCATTGTAATATACTTGCTTACACTCAAATTATCTGTATATTTTTTAAGTGTAATCTTCTTCCAGAGTCATGTTACATGTTCCATATTACCACATTTAAAGCTAGCTTTGTCCTCTTGATATAGATTACTATCGATCAAATGCCAGTACGTGAGACTGTTTATAGGATATGGCTCAGCAGTTCACCCCTTATGGTTTTGTGTATCCTATCAATATTTAGGAACATATGAAAAAACTGTCGTTCATTGTGAATATGATTCCAACAAACTCGGCAAATTAGTCCCGAGAAGATTAGTAGATTGTGGACTTCTTTTTAGTGGAACATCTGAACAACCTAAAATCCATATGGTCTTGTACACATTCCTTCTTATATTGCCAGGTACTCCGATTTCTGCTCCTTCATTACTAGAAATTGTTTGCTCAAGGAATGTGTGCTCTAATATTGTTTCAGTTTCAGTTTCCTAGTAGTGGAGCTTTTTTTTTCTTTTTCTTTTTGTGTCCTGGTAGTGGAGTTCAATGGTGACAGTTCAGTCTCTGATTTCATCATCAAGTGCACCACCAACAAGCAGCTCTTCCATGTCTTTTACTTGTCTTGTGTGATGTAAATGATGCCCATGTTCCATTAATATTTGCCTTTTAACATTGCTAGTTATATATACTGTGTCATTTTTATCATTTCCTTACAGCAGCATGTGTGTGTTGCTTGCATAGTCATTTTTGTGGCGCCTTTTCGTTCTGCTTCTTTACATACTAAAATTTGTTGAAATTTTCTAACTCACAATACAGGAATTATGTTGTTCAATTCATAATAGAGTTAAAGATAGCCTCTGCTGCAGCCATGTTGCTCTCTCAGTTTGATGGCCATTATGTATACCTCTCAAGGCAAAAGTTTGGCAGTCATGTTGTTGAAAAGTTCCTCAAGTGTGTTGAAGAAAGTAGGTCGAGAATCATCAACGAGTTAGTCTCAGAGCCTCATTTTGATCAGTTGCTGCAAGATCCTTTCGCTAACTATGTGATTCAGTCTGCACTTGGCGTTACTAAGGTTAGTCTATCAACTGGTTATATTTCTGTATACCTAGATGCTTTAAACTTCTTATGTTTCCATATACTTAGGTGCTTAAAGCTCTGATTTCCATATGTGATCATGTCTTTGGTTCAGCTCCAACCTATGTGCTGGCCATTTGTTGGTTGGGTAATACTTTATGCATGTATGGGTTCTGATAAAACTGACGATAAGACACATTTCTGATGAGCTAATGAGTCGGATTTTCTGAATGATATCTCTTTGAGCCCCACTCTCCTTTTCAGCTGAAAGGAAAAGTGAAAAAGAAAATGTGTTCTTTTTATAATCCCTAAACAATGATTATAATGATCTCCTGTAGTAAGATGGATTATAATGATATCTCAAGCTTGACTTGCATCCAACAAGAATATGTGTTAAGTATTAATTTTCTGATGTTCAGAAGAATGAAGTCAAAAACCTGTTAAGAAGGAAATGACAATTTCATTTCCAATTGATGCTTTACGCGAAAATATATTGATGAGTAACATGTGTGCGCGTTAGGTGGGTTTCTAGAGAGAGAGAGAGAGGGAAACTTCTAAACAAAGTTCCTACTAACACCAGGACATATGTTTTGACAGAATTTCCGTTTCCACGAGTCAATATCTGTTGTAGTCATCACTGTAGAAGCAATTTACTGCATTGTTACAGTTATACACTAAGCTTACATTGTGTCCAAGTTCTCAAATTTGTTGTTATATCAGGTGGATGATTCTTGGACATATAAACTGGAACTTGCTTCCACTAGTAACTAGGAAGTGTTAATACCAAGTCTAATTAATTACTATGACCAAAGTAGTTACGCTGGACTAGTACCATATGAGACATGACTTGGTAAACAAAACCAGATGATTGTTTCAGTATTTTCATATTCTTATTCCTTGTAACTTTTACTTTGAAGCAGGGATCCGTTCGAGCTTTGCTGCTTCAAGCTGTGAGGCCTCACATGCTTCTCCTGCGCACGAGTCCATATTGCAAGAAGATCTTCTCTCGGCGACTACTAAAAAAGTAATGCTTCAAGCCAGAGTAAAATGTTGTTCTCTTACTATTACCTTCTCTATTTAGGTACTAGATGTGGAATGTATCTTATCTATGATCCTATTAAGGTGATCAGTACCAGTTTAGACTGTTGTATGTCATACAAATTTTGGTTGATGCGACTTTGTATGATGTTGTTCGCCTTTTTGCTAAAACCTTCGAATGTGTAAGATTATAAAGGATGATGACAATCTGTGACTTATCTAAATCAAGTTCCTATTTCTGTTCTGGTATTCACAGAAGATTTTAATATGGTCAAAGTTACTTGATCATTCTGGATGACGTTCATGCTTATCTGGTGCACTTAAACTCTTTTAGTGAGATATATGTTTGCTTTACTTGGCTGTGATATCGATATGATGAACGCAAAATCAACGTGACAGATGCAAATTATAGAAAAACATTCTTAGATAGCATAAAGTTGCACATTCAAAGTGTATCACAAGAAGAAAAGGAGTAAAAGCTCACGTTAAACAGACCACGCGTAATCATCAAACATACAACGGATGCCAACTCTCAAATATAGGGGATAGCATGTTTATTCTGGTCATTATAAAACAGAAGCAAAACCTTCTTAGTCCTCCTCTTGTCCAAGCAGAGCCAACAACATACTCTCGTAATCTCCTCTTGTATCTTTGGCAATGGCGCGACCAACAGGGATGCTATCCCTCTTCTGGTACTCATCAGCAATAATCTTCATATCAACCTCAGCCCTTGTAGCGATAACTCTGGTCAGATGATCTTCCTCTGTTCCTCTCCTGTTAATTGCATCTCGAAGAACCTCCACAAAGTAGTGCTCGGGGTAGACAAGGCCTTTTATGGTTGCCCTCAATAGTCCAACAAACTCATCCCCCTCTTCCAATTGCTGCCCATTAGCAAAAAAACTCAATAAATCAGTAAAGCAGAAATAACAAAGCCAGTCCTAGAGTATAAAGGGGAATCACTTAAAGAAAAGGAACAATGGATGGAATGTATTTACCTTTAGGATATCCTCTTCATATTCATCTTTGTAATGGTTCAGAGTAGCATTGATTTGTGCTTTGCTCCTTGTGGCTAGAATTCTGATGACTTCATCGTCACTGTAAGCCTTATCGGAGATCTTCTCGTGCAGTATTTTAGCTTCTGCTTTAGCAAGGCGCAAGTCCACCTCGTCCCCTCCATATCGGTAGGAGCTCACAAGAGGTACCAAAAGCTGAAAGAAAATGGAAACTTGAATGAGTAACTCAACAAAGTCAATATTCAAGCAAGAGCCAAACTTGATGAACAACCTTAGACAGTACACTGCAAATGGTATCGCATAATTCATAGACAAAGACATCCTTGCCTTGACAATATGTACAAGGTTAACTTTTCATTAATAAGAAATAGAGACTAGAAATGTTATACTTTGGCGATCTTCTCAGATACCATTCAAGCCTCATGTAATTTAACAACTTAATGAATTATCGTTAAGGACTCTAGGTGGATATGGAACCACAAATGAGACTCAATTAGAACGTTAGTGATTAAAGCCAGTACCTTGCGGTGATCCCCAGTAGTGTGATGAGCAACATCCTCTTCAAGAGATTTCTTGAAACGAGCATGATAAGCTTCCCTTGCCAAAACCAATTCTTTAGGAGATCTGGTACAAGCAATCTCCACAAGAACAAAATTGCTTTTTGTCCATCTCTTAGTAGCTTCCTTAGCCAAATAGGCATCGCGTTCTGATGTATCCAATGTCCACACTACCACCAATTTCTGAGAGAAAATCTCAAGTGTTAGCCTTTTCATCAAAATCCAGCTATGATCGAGGATCTAGAAATCAAGTATGGTTGTTATATGGATACATTTTAACTTTTTCTAACATGTGTATGCATAATTCAAGCCAAAAGCACGGGTTCGTTTCAACTCAAAAGAACCTGTCCAAGATCCGCCTTTGATCACAGTAACTCAGAAACTCAACTGATCAACTAATAAGTATTCAAACAAATCTAAGGTTTTATAATGTTAGTATCTTAAAGGGGTGTTTAAAATAACCTCAAAATCATTGGTAAGTTCTCTGTCCAACTCTTTAAGGAGATCTTCACCAAAAGTCTCAGCATAAGTCTGTTGAATCAACTTGCGTTGAGCAGCATTTCTATGAGCCAAAATTGATATGATCAACTTCTCGTTTGTTCCCCATCCTGCACACAGTAACCATCAAAAGTCAATCTCAACCATCAATAATAGCAAGATCTTTACACTCAGAAGATAGTAACCAGGATCAGAACCAGATGTATAGAATATAAAAGATCAAGTTAAAGAACGAAGGAAACAAGTGAATCTGTATATATGTACAGAGATCTAATTACAGATTGTTATTTAAGATGAGAATTAAATAAAAACACTACCTTTGAAGGCAGCTCGGAGTTGTTCACAGTCTTCAGCAGCTGAAGGAACCTCTGCTGGAACAGTAAGACTAGCCATTTTCTCTCTCTCTCTCTGTGCGGAAGATATGATTGTCAAAACTCGTAAATGCAAGCTCACTAAGGTAAGGTTGTATAATTTTTCACCTTCCCTTCTTCCCTTTTTAAAGACTAGGGAAAATGACTTATGCATTACAATATGGCCCTCCTTTTTGTTTTTTTGTTTTTCCTTTTCCGCGTTACGCGGTGTCTATCAAAGAAATCAAAGTTTGGTGTGTAAACAAAGTCCTACTAGTAACTGATATTTAATAAGACTGAGAGCATATATATAAGGTATAGAGATTTTTTATTGGTGTGAGGCTTCGGAAAAAATTGTACAGGAAATAAATAATATCACATCATATTAAAAGTACTTTTAAGCTGGTTGCGCAACAAATATAGGGCCTAGCACAATTGAAAATTAATTATTTAAACTTGTATAGACCCTGCATAAGAACTTTAGTTGTTTTCTGAAATTATTTTGAGCTACTATGATAGTGAACCTTAGATGACTTTCTATAACTTGGTATTTAAAATTACATATGATTAATTAAAATTAATTGCAAGGTCTAGCGCGTTTAAATTTTCCATGTAAATTGATAGTAATACTGGTTCTGTTTCAATGAGAATTATACGGTTGAAAATGTTTGATGATCAAAATGTAGACTAGATGTGTTCATCAATTCGCAATCATGTTGGTAGTTTTCCTTATATTTGAAGTGTTGGTTTTTATCTAAATATCGTTTCATAGTGTATTGTATTGTACTGTACAATATTGTTTGATGAATATAAAGTTATACGCTTTGAAGTCGTTTCATGATATCACGCACCAGCAATATAAAGTATAAACTTGCAATATTATAAGCAAAAGCTATGATAAGGGATAAAATACTATATGAAAATAAAAGATAAATGATAAAATAAAATTATTTAATTATAATGAAGGGTGAGATTGAGAGAAAAAGACAAGTTAACGACGCGATCACACTAAATTGATCGTTATATAAAGTGGCACAATTTATCGTTACGAAACGACTAATTTAACGATACGTTACAATAAATTTAAATAACAATCAAAACAAATATTGTACTTAAAATAATAATATGATATGATACAATAGGTAAATGTGACCTTTTACCATTAAAACTTTAAACTACAACATTGATATATAGTCCTTTTTTAAAAGTAGAAGCAGTAGTACTGATGAAATATCCTATTTTATTTATTATGTGGTATGAGTTGAACTAATCACAAGTTTATTCAAAAGGACGTGCATCTTTTGAAAGAATAAATAATACTTTGAATTAAAAAGAAAAGTTTCAGCTACTTAACTGTTAATACTACTTTGTTGAGTTAGAATATTATATATTTACAAAATACTTTATATTGAAGCATCTAAGACCCAATGTATATGTTTCAAAATTTGTAAATTTAATCAGGTGGAAAAAAAAAAAATCTGACATTTGAGCAAAAAAATCACGGCTAATGAATTAAAAGTATGATATCTAGAATTTCAATCATTTTCGTAGTAGCCGGCCACCTCACATGCCACTACGTACCATATGTAAAGTATTAATTTATATTCCTTTTCGGGATTTACGAGATCCACATATTCTAACACGTAGCCCCTACTCCCCATGTCTCTTTCACCAAATGCCGAAAAAGTTGTCCAATTACTTCACCTTACAACTTGTCCTCTCTACATTTTTCTTTTATGTAAATTATTTACATTGCATAACAGATGCTGTTCATGTGCTTGTTGCATCTTTAATTATTCGAATTTGACCCCATGAGGTACATAAATTAATGTGATATTGATGTACTATAATATATGTTAGTGCCAAAAGGAAAAAAAGGCTATTTAAACAAATATGTTTATATATATATATATATATAATCTTCTGATTAAATTTCTTTCAAGCCCTCCCAATAAATTTGGTTGATAAAATATCTGGTTCATCAAGGGAAAATCTAGTGTGCTAATATTTGGTTTAATTAAGTCCATAATCTTTTATGCGAAAAATTTATTAAAATTATAAAAATAATAAACATGAACCTATACCTTTAAAAATATAATGAATTTAATACTAAAAATTTCTCAAAATAAAAAAACTCATAAAATTTAAATTTTAGATCTATCATCGCAAGATATTGCGTGGATTTGAGTCCATGACTATATTGATATGATAGAAAATATCATGTTCACATGCAAGTAATTATAACATTTTGTATGTTGGTACTCCAAAAGCTACAACATCAATTGCTTTTTAGCCGTTCAGGAGAGAGACACTACAAAAGTTATTTGGTACCATTAAGACTAAAGTCACATAATGTAATATTGGGGTCTAGCAGACGCGGATATTATTGCAAGCAGAGTTTAATTGAATTTATAATTTTTTGAATATATATATATATATATATATATATGACACAGTATATCAATTCAGTTTATTAATTGACTAGAATTAACTTAGTTTTATTTTATTGGTATTAAGTAGCCAGTCAATGTATATCACAATAATAATATGTATATTAAAGTATATATTACAATCTTAATTTTCTTTTTTATGCATATCAAAATCTGATTTTCCTTCTTTGTTATATTTAAAATATGAAATTATAAATATAATTATTTTTCATTTATTCTTCTGTTCATATCTAAGTGTATAATGTAGGCATGCAAAATTTATTGAATTTAAAATAATTTGTACTATATTTTAAATTCAAGATATATTGGTCCAAATAAATATTATGGGCTAATATAATTGAATTAAGTCCAATATAAATGGATTAAATAAATAAGTCTTAATCCATTGGGCTAGTCCATTTAGTTGGGCTACAAATGATGAGCCCACTTCTTAAAGCCCAGGATGTCATCTTCCTAGAGGCCCAGTTTGGTGCCACGTGTCAAATGACGTGGCACACCAAGTCAAACGAAAGAGCCAATAAGATCATGCCACGTGTCAAAATGACAAGGCATGCCAAGTCACATTAAAAGGCCAATGAAATCGCGCCACATGTGCAAGTGACATGTTCTGGCCAATCAAATGTGGCCTTGTCACACTTCAATTTGATTGGTCGGAAAGAGTTTGTTCTTATCATAACTCTTCCCTCCCAGAACTATAANGTGATACAATTCGTGGCAACAATCAAAGTGTTCGCGACGGATAAATCAAATTCAAATTCAAGATCAAGCTCAAAGGCCCTTGGATTTATACTAGAAAAGTAGAATCAGAGGATTAATAGAGATTGTACACTCATATTATTTGAAATCAAATACTACGATTTTTGCAATATTTTTCGGTCCTGATTTTATTTTCTCGACACAATTTATTATCTACAAATTCTGGCACGCCCAGTGGGACAATCTCTACCTCTCATCTCAGGTTTTCAATCACCAAAGTTCAAGAACAACGAAATGGCTTCCAAGAAAACCAACTCCAGCTCATCTTCTACCAAGGCTGCTAATTCCAGGTTCTATGCTGATGTGGAAGACATACTCAAAGTTACCTTTGGAAGCTTTGGGCTAGTTACGAGGAGCAAGGCAAGCTCGTTAGGACAACAAGCACCCCAAGTGCCTTCTGCATCTACCCTTGTTTTGGGATCTTCATCCTCAAAAGGAGAAAGATCTTCCACGAACGCACCCGAAGGAGGAAGCGATGTTGCTGAAAAGATCAAGAAGACTCT
>ML299831.1:0-48486 GCA_005239495.1 Nicotiana undulata | reverse complement strand
CGGATTATATTTGCAACGCCCGCTTAGTCTTTTATTAGACACAGTTGAGCGTGATCAGAGGTCCCAGTTCTGGCAGTCCCAGTTGGACCAGCGCAGGTCCGAGAGGGGTTCATAGCTATCCCAGTGCTTCAGGACGCTCTTGTCCGTCTGGTAGGAATCATGGAGAGCGTAGCACAGGCATGTCTTCTTCCTACTGCACCAGCTGGTTCTCAGGCTGGGGGAGGGACCCAGAATACTGCTATTCATACCCCAGAGCAGGTTGCCACTCAGTTTCAGACTCCGGCACCTCAGCTAGCCGGATTAGTTCAGCCTAGTGTAGCAGCACCGGTAGCTGAGGGAGCAGCTATGTCAGCGGATGCGTTGTGGAGACTAGACAGGTTTACCAAGTTATTCACTGCTACATTTACTGGTGCTCCATCAGAGGACCCACATGACTATTTGGACATCTGTCATGAGGTTCTTCGGAACATGGGTATAGTGGAGTCCAATGGAGTTAACTTCGTTACTTTTCGACTATCTGGCGCAGCCAAGACTTGGTGGAGGGACTACTGCTTAGCCAGACCAGCTGGGTCTGCACCTTTGACTTGGGCTCAGTTCACAGAGGTATTTTTGGGAAAGTTCCTTCCCATTACTCAGCGAGAGGATCTTAGGAGGCAGTTTGAGCACCTCCAGCAGGGATCTATGTCTGTTACTCAATACGAGACCAGGTTCATCGCTCTAGTCAGGCATGCAATGATGATGCTCCCCACTGATCGGGAGAGTGTTCGGAGGTTCATTGAGGGATTGGCCCAGCCTATACGACTCCAGATGGTCAGGGAGTCAAGTACTGATATTTCGTTCCAGGATGCGGCCGATGTGGCCAGGAGGATTGAGATGTATTTGTCACAGGGAGGTGGTCAGGGGGACTGACAAGAGGCCCCGTCACTTTGGTAAATTCAGTGGAGCCTCATCTGGAGGCAGGGATTCTTTCAGCAGGGGCCATCCACCCCGACCTTTTCAGTCAGCACTTCATGTATCTCCCCGTGCACCGCCAGCTCATGTTAGTGCACCACCAGCACCTACCAGTGCACAGCCACTTCAGAGTTACCAGAGTGGGTATCAGGGTCGTCAGGGCCAGTTCCCGAGTTATCAGCCACAGCAGTAGAGATCTTGTTATACTTGTGGTAGCCCGGGCCACATTGCCAGATACAGCCCTCGAGCTTCGAGTGGACCCCAGTATCAGGGTTCCCGTGCCTTGGCTCTTGCAGCAGGTGCACCCTTACCCCCTCAGCCAGCTAGGGGTGGTGGTCGAGATGCCAGAGGTGGTGGTCAGGCTCATGGAGGTGGAGCACAGGCCATGAGAGGTAGAGGTCAGCCCATAGCAGGTAGACCTAGAGATGTGCAGGTTGGAGGGGCTCAGCCCCGGTGTTATGTTTTTCCTGCTCGTCTTGATGCTGAGGCTTCCGATGTAGTTATTATAGGTACGATTTCAGTGTGCAGCCGAGAGGCTTCGGTGTTATTTGATCCGGGTTCTANATAGTGGTAGATCGAGTCTACCGTGCTTGCGTAGTAGTTATTGGTGGTCTGGAGACTCAGGTTGATATTTTGCTTCTTGATATGGTTGACTTTGATGTTATATTGGGTATGGACTGGCTATCTCCCCATCATGCTATCTTGGATTGTCATGCCAAGACAATGACCTTGGCCTTGCAAGAAGTACCTTGTTTAGAGTGGAGAGGGACTCCTAATCATTCTTCTGGTAGGGTTATTTCTTATATGAAGGCTCAGCGCATGGCCGAGAAGGGTTGTTTGGCCTATTTGGCCTATGTTCGTGATTCTAGTGCTGAGGTTCCTTCTATAGAGTCCGTGCCCGTGGTTCATGAGTTTACAGAGGTATTCCCTGCTGACCTGCCGGGTATGCCACCCGACAGGGATATTGACTTCTGTATTGTGGTAGCTGAGGGCACCCAGCCTATTTCTATTTCGTCGTATCGTATGGCTCCACCGGAGTTGAAGGAATTAAAGGAACAATTACAGGATTTGTTGGATAAAGGCTTCATCAGGCCTAGTGTTTCTCCTTGGGGTGCTCCAGTATTGTTCGTGAAGAAGAAAGATGGCTCAATGAGGATGTGTATTGACTACCAGCAGTTGAATAAGGTTACTATCAAGAACAAGTATCCTTTGCCGAGGATTGATGACCTATTTGATCAGCTTCAGGGTGCTACGATATTCTCTAACATAGACTTGAGATCTGGTTATCATCAGCTGAGGATCAGGGCGTCTGATGTTCCTAAGACGGCCTTCCGCACTCGTTATGGGCACTATGACTTTTTGGTGATGTCTTTTGGGTTGAATAATGCCCCCGCGGCATTCATGGAGTTAATGAACCGGGTATTCAGGCCTTATTTGGACTCGTTCGTTATTATTTTCATTGATGATATTTTGATATACTCTCACAACCGAGAGGAGCATGAGCAGCACCTTAGAGTCGTCATCCAGACTCTGAGAGATAGGCAGTTGTATGCCAAGTTCTCTAAGTGCGAGTTCTGGTTGAGTTTTTTGGCATTCTTGGGCCACGTTGTATCGGCAGAGGGCATTCAGGTGGATCCGAAGAAAGTTTCAGCAGTTAGAGATTGGCCTAGGCCCACTTCAGCCACAGAGATTCGGTGTTTCTTGGGCCTAGCAGGCTATTATCGCCGGTTCGTGGAGGGGTTTTCATCTATAGCAGCCCCTATGACCAAGTTGACGCAGAAGAGTGTTTAGTTCAGATGGTCCGAGGAGTGTGAAGCGAGCTTTCAGAAGCTCAAGACAGCATTGACCACAACACCAGTGTTGGTATTGCCCACAGGTTCAGGTTCGTATACCGTGTATTGTGATGCTTCACGGGTTGGACTTGGTGCGGTATTGATGCAGGATGGCAAGGTCATAGCCTATGCATCTCGTCAGTTGAAGATCCACGAGAAGAATTATCCAGTTCACGACTTGGAGCTTGCAGCTATTGTTCATGCCTTGAAGATTTGGAGGCACTATTTGTATGGGGTACCGTGTGAGGTATTCACTGATCACAAGAGTTTGCAATACTTGTTTAAGCAAAAGGAGTTGAATATGAGGCAGAGGAGGTGGTTAGAGTTGCTGAAGGATTATGATATTACTATTCTCTATCATCCGGGAAAGGCCAATGTGGTGGCCGATGCTTTGAGCCGGAAGTCAATAAGTATGGGTAGTTTGGCCTATTTATCAGTTGGAGAGAGACCTTTGGCTATGGATGTTCAGGCCTTAGCCAACCGATTTGTGAGATTAGAGGTTTCTGAGACTTGCAGTATGTTGGCCCATACCGTAGCCCGTTCTTCCTTGTATGATTGTATTCGATCCAGGTAGTATGATGATTATTACTTATGCACTCTTAGAGATATGGTTCGGCACGGAGGTGCCAAGCAGGTCACAGTCGATGCTGAGGGAGTTTTGAGATTGCAGGGTCGTATTTGTGTACCCGACGTTGATGACATTCGTGAGTTGATATTGCATGAGGCCCATAGTTCCCGGTATTCCATTCATCCGGGCGCCGCAAAGATGTACCAGGACTTGCGGCAGCATTATTGGTGGCGTAGAATGAAGAAGGATATTGCGGCTTATGTAGCTCGGTGCTTGAATTGTCAGCAGGTTAAGTATGAGCACCAGAGACCCGGGGGTTTGATGCAGCAGATTTAGCTTCCTGAGTGGAAGTGGGAGCGTATCACGATGTATTTTGTAGTTGGGCTCCTACGGACTCAGAGGATAGTTGATGCATTATGGGTTTTTGTAGATAGGCTGACCAAGTCAGCACATTTCATTCATGTGTCGGTTTCGTACTCAACGGAGAAGATAGCAAAGATCTACATACGAGAGATTGTTAGATTGCATGGTGTGCCCATATCGATTATATCGGACCGAGGTGCTCAGTTTACCTCCCATTTCTGGAGGGTATTTCAGCGAGAGTTGGGCACCCAGATTGAGTTGAGCACATCATTTCATCCTCAGACGGACGGACAGTCCGAGCGTACTATTCAAATTTTGAAGGATATGTTGCGAGCTTGTGTTATTGATTTTGGTGGTTCATGGGATCAGTTCTTGCCTTTAGCAGAGTTTGCCTGCAACAACAGTTACCAGTCGAGCATTCAGATGGCTCCGTATGAGGCGTTGTATGGTAGGCGATGTCGGTCTCCAATCGGATGGTTCGAGACCGAAGAGGCTAGGTTATTGGGTTCTGAGTTAGTCCAGGATGCCTTGGATAAGGTAAAGATTATTCAGGATAGACTTTGTAAAGCTCAGTCCAGGCAAAAGAGTTATGCAGATCGTAGAGTTCGAGATTTGGCTTTCATGGTGGGAGACCAGGTGTTCCTTCGAGTGTCGCCTATGATGGGCGTGATGAAATTCGGAAAGAAGGGCAAGTTGAGCCCTAGATATATTGGTCCATTTGATATTTTGGACAAGGTAGGAGAGGTGGCCTACAGACTTGCCTTGCCACCGCATTTATCAGCCGTGCATCCAGTGTTTCACGTATCTATGCTCTTGAGGTACATTGCAGATCCTTCTCATGTTCTTGACTTCAGCGGTGTCCATTTGGACAAGGATTTGACTTATGAGGAGGAGCCGGTAGCTATATTAGATAGGCAGGTTCGCTAGTTGAGATCGAAGAGTTATCCTTCGATCCGTGTTCAGTGGAGAGGTCAGCCTGCTGAGGCAGCTACTTGGGAGTCCGAGTCCGATATGAGAAGTCGTTATCCCCATCTTTTCTCAGACTCGGGTACTTTTCTATGTCTGTTCGAGGACGAACGTTTGTTTTAGAGGTGGAGATTGTGATGACCCAAAGGTTCATCCTAAGTAAATTCAGCTAAATCTATGTTCTGAGGCCCTAAAAGCCTCTGTTAATCTCACCTCGATATGCGTGCACAGCCCAGGCGTGTAGCCGGGAAGCTTCTATGTGAAAATTTGATGAAAATAGAACTTTTGTAACAAGTAAATGAATAAAGCTGACTTTGGTCAACATTTTTGGTAAACGGACCCGGACTCGTGATTTGACAGTCCCGGTGGGTCCGTAGGAAAATATGGGACTTGGGCGTATGCCCGGAATCGAATTTCGAGGTCCGAAACCCGAGAAATAAATTTTTAAAGAAAATTATTTTCTGAAAATAATAAACGTTTTTGAAAATGAACTTTGATGTGAAAACCGTGTTACCGGGCCCGTATTATGGTTCCGGAGCGCGGAACAGGTTTAATATATGTTAAGTGACATATCTATGAAATTTGGTGTAAAACGGACTTGAAATGACGTGTTTCGGATCAAAATCAGATAATTAAGCTTTGTGAAGTTTTAAGAAAATTCCATGAGTTTAGGGGTTTAATTCATTGATTTTGATGATGTTTTGCTGATTTAAATGCTTGAATAAGTCCGTAGGATGATTTGGGGAGTCGTGTGTGTTTTTGGTTTTGAGCCCCGAGGGCTCGGGTGAGTTTCGGGTAGCTAACGTGGTGTAAATGAGTCAAAAATCTGGTGTTTTATCTCAGTTTCTGGTGTGTGGTGTTTCCTTCTCTGCGATCGCAGCCTTTGATCCGCGATCGCATAGGTTTAGGTGAAGGGGTAGCTGGGTTGCACTATGCGATCGCATCTCGTCCTCCGCGATCACATAGTGTTTCAGTGGAGTCAGGTGGGGGCTGGGTAGTATCTCTCTGCGGTCGCACCTCTCCCTCCGCAATCACAGAGATCTGTGGACTGGCTCTTCTGCGATCGCATCTTGCCTTCTGCGGTTGCATAGTAAGAAATCGTATAGCTCTGCGATCGCAGCCCTTCTTCCGCGATCGCAGAGAACAATTGTCTCCCAGCCATTTCTTTACTCAAAAACAGAATACTTTCTCCAAGACCCCATAGGCGATTCCTAAGCTAGTTCTCCTCCATAACCATTTGGGTAAGTGATTCTAACACTAATTTCTTCCACTTTTCTTCCATAATCACTAGAGTCTAGGCCTAAAATCCTAAAATCAAAGTAGAAATTAGGGGTTTTGGGTAGAGTTAGATTTTTGGGAATTTTGGGTAATTCAACCCAATTTGGGGTCGGATTTCAAAACAAATTATATAGTCTAACTCATGGGGGTATGGGTGATCGGGTTTTGGTCCAAGCCTCGTGTTTGGACCAAGCGGGCCCGGGGTCGAATTTTAGTATTTTTGGAAGAATGCTTGGAAAGGGATAATTAGGCTATGGGTTGGATTTATTGAGTCTTTATTGATATACCTGAGTCAATTATGTCTAGATAATATCGTTCCGGAGTTGAATTCTAAAGGAAAGGCGGTTTTAGAGGGTTGATTGCTATATTTTGGACCCGAGGTAAGGGTCTTGCCTAACTTTGGTGAGGGAATAGGTATTGTATGCTATGTGCTAAGTGTTTATCATGTTCAATGCATAGGTAAGGTGACGAGTACCTATGCATTGTGTGTCAAGCATGCCCGTGAGTCTATTTTTGATAAAAATCTTGTTATTACTTCCATGTTCGTTATATTATGAACTTGTCTCTACTTGAAAGCCGTTGTTGTTGGAAATCTTGGTTGATGAACTTATGATATATCGGTTCGATTGAAAACCCAACTGTTAAGGATATATTTGAAATGATTGGTTATAGCTGAGACCCTTGTCGGGCACTTGTTGTGAAATTGATTGATGCTTTCCCCTTGCCGGGTGATATTGAAATGTATTTCCACTATGTTGTACTCCTTGCCATTATATCTGTCATTGTTTGGTGAGGAAGAGTGTAAAGCACGAAGGGTGATACCGTGCCATGATATTTGAGTACATTGCATAGTGAGGAAGTGTGTAAAGCACGAAGGGTGATGTCGTGCCATGATTCACATTGATTATAAGCACGAAGGTTAATGCCATGCCATGATTTACATTGATTATAAGCACGAAGGTTAATGTCGTGCCATGATTTATATTGCATTACATTGTACATTGCATTGTGAAGAAGAGAGTAAAAGCACGAAGGGTGATGTCGTGCCATGATTTATACTATTTCACATTATACATCGCATTGTGAGGAAGAGAGTAAAGCACGAACGGTGATGCCGTGCCATTATTTACATTTCGTGTACTTATACTTGTTTCGTTAGCTATTGTGTTAAATTGCCTTTCTTGTTTACTCCTATATTTAAATTTAATTGCTTCATCTCACTTGTTTCCCTCTCTACTGCTCCCGTATCCCTTACTTGTCTGCTTATTTCTTGCCTTGTCTTGTCCCTGTTACCTGCTGTAGAATAGGACAGGTTATCATTATTGTCAAGTCTAGCCTCGTCACTACTTCGGCCGAGGTTAGGCTCGGCACTTACTCAGTACATGGGGTCGGTTGTACTGATGCTACTCTGCACTTCTTAATATTGTGCAGACCCCGCATCCGGACCCAGTGGACCGCATTGAGGGAGTCACCTTCAGTTCACCCAGAGCTTCAAGGTATACCCGTTGGCGTTCGTGGCCTTTGGTGTCTCTTCTGCCTTTGGATTCCTTATTGTCTTATCTCTTCCCCTAGTATCAAGACAATGATGTATTTCTTTTCAGACTCTGTATTTAGTACTCTGTTTAGACAGTTCGTGAGTTGTGACACCCGATTTTGGGCTTATGCGACGCTATGTATTTTACCATTTCACTTTGCATTTTCGAATTTCTATTACAATTCCGCTGTTAAAATCCTAAAGTGCTTCGTTATTTCTGTTAAGATTGTTAAAGGTATCTTCTTTACTACTGTCGAATTGGGTTGCAAAAGTTAGATTACTTGTGCACGTTGGCTTGTCTAGCGGGTTCAACGTTAGACGCAGTCATGGCCTGAAGGGGGGATTTTGGGTCATGACACATATAATAATAAGTTATATATACGTTATAGTATTACATTGAAGTGTCTCTGTGTGTGTGTGTGTGTGTATATATATATATATATATAACACGCTTCATTGTACAATTTTAACTACATATATAGCATGTTAGAGTA
This sequence comes from Nicotiana undulata, assembly GCA_005239495.1. Classification (NCBI taxonomy): domain Eukaryota; kingdom Viridiplantae; phylum Streptophyta; class Magnoliopsida; order Solanales; family Solanaceae; genus Nicotiana; species Nicotiana undulata. Next base: position 40,500 of record ML299831.1, on the reverse strand, counting down.
TATTTTAGTGTATTCATCTCTTGTATTACAAAAGTGTTAACGAATTACATTTATATTATTTAGAAAGTAAATATAAAAGTGATTTTTAATTTTGAACAATGTTGACCTGAAAAGAGACCAACTTTGGTCGCTAATTATCCAGAAATCAAAATTAGCGACCAAATTTGGTCGCTAATGTTAAATTATATTTATTTATATTTTATAATTTTTTTTAAATAATAATATTATTATTAAAATTTTATATCTGGGTCCAAGATTAGCGACCAAAGTTGGTCTCTATTCCATAAGCGACCAACTTTGGTCGCTAATGTTAAATTATATTTATTTATATTTTATAATTTTTTTTAAATAATAATATTATTATTAAAATTTTATATCTGGGTCCAAGATTAGCGACCAAAGTTGGTCTCTATTCCATAAGCGACCAACTTTGGTCGCTAATGTTAAATTATATTTTTTTATATTTTATATTTTTTTTAAATAATAATATTATTATTAAAATTTTATATCTGGGTTCCAAGATTAGCGACCAAAGTTGGTCTCTATTTCATAAGCGACCAACTTTGGTCGCTAATTTTAAATTTTATTTATTTAAATTTTATAATTTTTTAAAATAATAATATAATTATTAAAAAAATTATAATTGGGTCCCACTGTAGCGACCAATGTTGGTCGCTAATTTTAATATTTTTTTGACCAAGCAAGTCTAACCAGTCCGGTCAACATTTTGACCACATTATCGACCAAAAAGCGACCAACTTTGGTCGCTAATTTATTTACAATTATTTTTTAATAATTTTATCCATTTTAGCAACCAACTTTGGTCGCTTTTCTTGATAGACCAATTTTGGTCGCAAATATTTGGTCGCTTTTTGCCGGATTTTTAGTAGTGGAAGCACAAAAAAGTAGCTTCTCAAAAGCGGAAGCAGAAGAAGTTTTGACTTTTCTTCTTACTAAAAATACCCTTAACAAAATATAGTATATATTAAAATAACCGTTAAATCTAATACTTAGGATATTGATGTATAAGTATTTCTTCTTATTTTTAGGATAGTTTTCTAATATATAGTAACTTTAGGGGGTGAATGTTTTTATATTTGTTGAACGATTTTTAATATATTTTGATAATATTAAAAGGATTAAGGGTTTTTTTTTAATTTTATTTTTATATTTTACTTAAATAAAACGAAAAGGTTTAATTATTGCGTGTAATAATAAATTTTTGAGATTATTTATTTAATTATAATATTAACTATTAAGTAAATCTATTTATGTCCTTATTTGTAATTTCATACGTAAAAGAACTTTTTGAAAAACTTGGCCAAACACAAATTATTGCTCAAAAATGCTTTTCAGAGTAATTATCCAAACACAAACTGTTTCTCTCCAAAAATTACTTTTTTCAAAAACATTTATCAAAATAAGCTAATTTTCCAGCTTGGCCAAACATGTTATAAGTCTCGCTAACCTCTTTTTCTATGTACCTCACTCTTTTTAATCTTATTCAAGCCAAACAAGCAAATTAATATATATTGGAAGATCAATGTAGCCCTCTTAGCAGGCCTTGCTACTTCCAAGAAAGGTAATTTTAACTAATATTCTTCAATCCTTTTCTTCTTTTTTTCCTTGTTATGTAATGTGCATTTAAAATTGATAGGGAATTGAAGAGATGAAGCGCACTCTCTTTTACACAACCTTGGAGTTGGAAAGCACTATAAATTCGAGATTGCTCAGAGAGATGAAGAAATTTTGCAACTCAATTGACATTCCTCCATTCACCTTTTCCTCTCCAAAACATCACCTTGAACCATGAGAAGAAGAGGGTCGGTGGTGGATTCAGGACTTAGACGATGTAAGTTCTACGTTGAGAGTGATGTTCTGGTGTTATTTTCAAGCATGCGTACTGAACTTTGTAAACTATAATACTAGTCATAATATATTTTGCCCACCATAAAAGTAAAGTCACCTTGATGAATCTATACGGTAGAAATCGGGACTATCCGATTTCATTCTTTGATCGAAAGAGGGATGTCACGTCAAAAGGCTAGGACGTCGAGTCCGGAATTAAAGTTACTTTCCAGATCGAGGTCGACATCAATAATCGAGGTCAGAAAAGGACATACTCTGAAATGACACCGGTATAGCTCAATAACGGAAAATGTGAGATATCCGCGACGGTTGAGGATCGTGGCGTGAATTTCGGAATGGATTGATCTTCGACGGTTAATCAGTTGTCAATATGATTTCCTACTATAATTAGAAGTGTACCTTATTTAGAACTCCTCTATTATATAAAGAGGAATCTCATTAAGGATATCACGACCCCAAATCCTAACCGGCCGTGATGGCGCCTATCGTGGAACTAGGCTAGCCAACACTCAAAATTTTCACATTTTTCTTTTCAAATATCTCAATTTATTTTCAACGATTCATAATACGCATATAAATTTCGAAATATTTAAACAAAATAATTAAGCTAATAGTCTACAACCGTCCCCAAGACCCGGAGTCAACATGTCATGAGCATCTACGAAATAAACTAACTTTGATATTGTCATATACAAAGTCTAGGAATAATATATTAATACTAAATAAGGAAGGGAAATGGAGAAGCTGCAGACGCTGGACAGCTACCTCGAAATCCCGTACGCTGCGGATAACGAACTCAGACGACTACTGCTCTGAATCACTACCTGGGTCTGCACACAGAGGTGCAGGGAGTAATGATGAGTACGCCAACTCAGTAGTAATAAAAATAAATCACTGTCTGATAAATAAGAAACACACAGCACATATACACCAATTTACAAAAACAGTAAATCACCAAGTCACCATAAGTATTCATCAAATACATAAGTTCAAAAACTAATTTACAGAAATCCTTTGAAACAAGTATAATTTCAATATATCTCAGTAAAACTCTAAGAAAAAATCAGTTTGAAAACGAAGTGAATGTTCAAAACTCAGTAAAATCATCGTAAATCTGCCCCTCGGGCCAAAATCATTTCTCATAACAATCTCAGTACCACCCCATCAGGCAACCTCACAGTCACTCAATATTAGCCCATCAGGCAACCTCACAGTCACTCAATATTAGCGCCGCGGGCAACATCACTCATTAGGTACCTGCACTCACTGGGGGTGTGTACAGACTCCGGAGGGGCTCCTACAGCCCAAGCGCTATAGCAAGCCATATCATGGCATAAATCACTCACAATATAGGCCCGCAGCCTCACTCATATCATAACATCCTCACAATATAGGCCTGCAGCCTCACTCAGCCAGACACGCGCAACTTGCCCTTCAGGCCATAAATATATCGGGTTCTCGACCCAAAAACAGTGTTTCAATTTCAAGAAATAGTATCAAAAATACTCTGAGTGTCAAAACAATTATCAAGAAAAGACTGAGTGAAAATCATAACATATCAAGTGAGGAAAATAGTAAAAACAGCCCCCAAGGGATAAAAAAATCGGCACTAGGCCCCAAATATGGCTTACAGTCCAAATCATATCAAAATATATATCAATACTATTAAGCATAGGCTTAAAATTCAGTTTCGCAACTCAATATTTGCCTAAATAGGGAATATATTTTCAAAGTTCCAACCTTTGCATTCCAAAACCCGTGAAAGGGTACAGAGTCCAGGGTTTCATACCCTCAGGACAGGATTTAAAGATATTACTTACCTCAAACTAGCCCGGAAACTATTCCGCAATACGCTTGCCTCTCGAATCAACTCCCGAGTGCTCCAAATCTACCAAGTTCATATTTTTATCATCAAATTATGCTTAAGGAATGAATTCCAATTGAAAAATACCAATTTTAGCTCAAAACCCGAAATTTGCTAAAAGCCGACCCCCGGGCCCGCATCTCGGAACTCAAAAATTTTTATAGCAAAATGTTCTTCGTCATCTCACGAGTCCGTACATATAAAGAACGCGAAAATCGAAGTTCGTTTGACCCCTCAATCGACCCTTAAAGGTCCCATAATCTCAAGCCCTAACTCCCCTTTTTCTACTGATTTTCATGAATTAAACACTGAGATTATGTTCCTTAATCACCTATAATCAAGTTTTAAGGTCCAAAATACTTACCTCTAGGATGAATACTAATTTCCACTCTCCAAAATCGCCTCCAAGCTCTTTTCCCGTTCAAAAATGGTGTTAAAAGGTCTAATGGTCGCGGAGGGTTTAATTTTATATTGCCCAGGTATACACACTGTGTGATCGCGGCTCCAGCTGTGCGTTCGCAGTGAACAAAATTTACCAGCCCTTATTTAACCCTATGCGATCGCGGCCTCCTCTATGCGATCGCATAGAACAAATTTTCCAACAGCCTTCTCCAACTCTTCCGGATAGCCTCTAGTATAATGGTCATAAACTTTTTTACAAAACTCCAAATTACAATTGGCTTAACTTTCTGAACACTAGACATCAAGAGCTACAACTTTCACTTTTGGATCATCTTCAAATTCCTTATAGATTGTGAGTTATAAGCTTCCAAAGTCGGGACAGTGCAGCAGAAATTTTACTCTGTGCGATCGCGGGAAGCCTTGTGCGATCGCATAGCACAACTAGATATTTCCAAATTTTCTCAGTGCTAACGCATCTAGATCAATGCTATCGCACTGTACACCCCTGAAGCCAAAATCCAGCAACTAGAAATGGCCTAGAAATGGTCCGAAACCACCCGAAACTCACCCGAGACCCTCGAGACCTCAACCAAAACATACCAACACATCCCATAACATCACAAAAACTTAGTCGAACCTTCGAATCACCAAATACAACGCAAAAATACTAAAATCACATCGAATTCAAGCCTATGAACTTTCAAATTTCTAAATTCCACCAACGATGCCGAAACTATCCAAAACACATCCGATTGACCTGAAATTTTGCACACATATCCAAAATGACATTACGAACCTGTTCCAACTTCCGGAATTCCATTCCGACCCCGATAGCCTATTTTCCACTGCCGACCGGAAATCGCCAAAAACTAACTTTCGCCAATTCAAGCCTAATTCTACACCGGACATCACAAAAATATTCCGAACACACTCCTAAGTCCCAAATCACCTAACGAAGCTATCCAAGCCATAAAATCCGCATTCCGAGGTTGTGTACCAAAAAGTCAACTCTTAGTTGACTTTTATAACTTTAAGGCTATTTTTAAAGATTAAGTGACTAATTTCTCATTATAACCATTCCGATTTCAAGCCTACCAACTCTAACACATCAATAACAGTATAACCAACCTATGACAAGTCAATAACAGTAATTATAATACAAATTCTACGGAACGACCGGCCGGGTCGTTACATTCTCCCCCACTTAAACACACGTTCGTCCTCGAACGTTCCTAGAGTTGTTCCAAACACCACCAAAATTTTTGTGTAACCTACCATGCACATATTCGGAGGTAATTCCATGTCACCTTACCCCATATAGGTCTAATAGCACAACACATTTGAAATTTTGAAGTCCGATCCTGACCCATAAACCTTAGAACTAAATTTCCACTTCTGAAATGATTTACAAGTTCTAATCCCACAACTATAAGCTGAAATAGTCTGAACACACTGTATCAAGCAATATCCGCAACACAAGATGAAATCACATAATATAACGCATGACTCAACACTCGTAGCGATGACTCCTAATCCCAATCGCTGCTCATAACAACCCAACACCGGTAAATAACCTCTTATCAAATAAAGCCTTGTTTTAACACCTTCATATGGTGTCCATGATGAAAGAAACACGTAGAAACCAGCAATCATTCGCCCGATCAGCATCAATACCATCCAGAGCCATAACTTGTGCAACTCGTGCACTCAATAACAACATCCTAAAGCTCAATTTATAAAATAGAGAAGACTCACACGAGAGAACTATCCTATCATTACTCTTGCCATTACCACATCATGTTAAAAGCCTGATACACATCGTGAAACCATATCACACAATTCCTACACCAAGGATCATCCCTCTACTTAACTCTGCTACAAAGCGTGATCCCATCCAACCGCTGGACCACATGAAATACTCCAAGCCACCCTGCTCAAAATCCATAACCATGCGAAATTCGACATCAATTACTCAAAGTGCATTGCTATAACCACGGGGAAATCGGACGATACCATGCCACCCGAACCAGAAAGAACATAACCAATATGTCTCAATCCTGCATCACCCATACTGGCCTACCAATAACTCTAAGTCAACTATGGTCACCAACACCAGGTAGATAACTCTCTGAACGTTCATAACGAGTGAATCATGGCATAAACTAACACCTGACTAGGTTTTCTCGCATCCTCGTAGTTCAAAACTACAATGTTCATGAAAACTCCCAGCCTTAAAAATCCATGAGGCGCACCAATTACTATATCTGATCCCAATTCTACCACTCGAATATATAACATGTCTCTAATACTCAATCATTCCACGGGGATACTCCTATAATTCTTCTGTGCCACCAACAAACTTGAATATCGGTAGTCGATCCAACAAGAGAGCGTAGTCACACCAATGATGCACCCTTACTCAAACACATTGCCTTAAAATTGTCCTTTATGAATGTATCCTCTCATCTAGCCACCCAATAGTGGTATCCTTTACTTAATCATCTGAAACCGCCAGTTCTGACCTTTCTGCCAGAACTGAACCGTGACCTCACATATGCCACTCTCCACTATACACACAATACCGCATACGCCATGCAGTCCTATGATAAATATGAGAACTTCATGCTCCCTTCCTAGCCATAAACAACTACGTACCCAACTAGCCAAGAACTTTCCATTGATCCCATTTAGAAGCAAAATCACTATACATCACATGGCCCTCACGCCAGTAGAAATATACATCTCCAACCGTGGTAGAAATTGTCAAGAACTCCCGAATCACATGTGTACAATAACAAACCGCCAGGACTGAATCCTTCAAACTCAACCAAGCTACGCATGCCACCAAATTCCAAGAGAATTGCTAAGAAACACCTGTAACAACTCATTACCTTATAAACACCCTAAGAGCTAACCATATCCCTTATCATGTCGATCCGACGTACTGCCAAGTTGTCCTATTTATTCAAGTTCCTTTTGACTTACCTTCGAATTGATACTTTTTCTTGCCATAATACCGCAATTCTAAATCCCGACTCACCGTACAAAACCCGAGCATAAAACATACCGTCTAAGGCTTATAAGCCGCTAAATACTCCCCCAATTATCCCCAAGGCACCACATTGGAAATACTTACCCTGAAGAGACTTCCTGCAAATTTAAAGTCATTACCTTCTCTTTCCTGATACTGATGGATAGAATCCATGATAATGCAAATACACTACAAGCCTTGACACCTTCCCCTGAAATCTCAGTTCTAGCCCTTCTCACACCTTGAAGATCCTCGATCGGTACATATAACCTTGAATCCGCTTGAACCATTCTCGAACGTCATTTACTCTACGCAATTTCAATTACACTAACCAAGTAAACAGAACAGCCTGACCCCGCTTGTAATCCACATACTAGGAAAGTAATCCACCCCTTTGAAGCAACACGCACACTCATACATTGCACGCTCTACCCTTACCAGTACAACTCCATCATTCAATGAATTCCATTATCCGTAAAGTAAATTACAATTTGGATCGAAGAAATTTCCATCACTCGAGTCATTCCTAGACTCCAACTTTGTAGGTCATAACTGATTCACCAATATACCTCGCACCGAAACTAGTACAACCCATAATCGTGTAATCAACTTATCATTAACGGACTCCCCCACTTGACTCAAATCCAAGGATCAAGACAAACAATAACTTATGTTGCCCACACATTATCACTGCCACCATACTGTGGTGAGGTTCAACTAAATCCTCCATAAGCTTATATGACCCAAACTATCTAACCCTCAAATCGTATGCAAATCTTGTATTCATCATAATACTGATCATGCCAACTCCCACAAGCGAGCTAAACTCAAATTACAACATACATCATCTACTAGTAGAAAGCACTTGCCACAGATAAACATAAGGGTCACACACCTCAAGACAACCCGCAGGAAATACTCCTGTCTACTTAACCTCAAAATGATATCTCCCTATACACTTCCGAAAATCATAGCTATCACGCAATCACTATACCTTCCTACATTAGAACACACCCACTGCCTGCCCTCGAGACATCCCATCTAGCGGTATAAGAACCTGAAGCTGATGGCAATATTAACATCGGGGCGGTGGTCAAGGAATCTTGAGCTTCTGGAAGCTCTACTCACACTCGTCTGACCACATGGATACCTTCACTGGACACCACGTGTACCAAGAATGCTACTGAACTGAGCCAAAAATTCACACTTGGAGAACTTCGCACAAAGCTTCTCCTCCCTAAATCCTTGTGATACCATCATCAAATGCCGAGTATGCTATCCCTGGCTACGTGAGTATGACAGGATGCCATCAATAAATACAATAACAAAGGAGTGCAATCACTGCCTGAATACACTGCTAATCAAATACATGAATGCTACTGGAGCATTGGTCAGCTCAAAAGACATCACAGGAACTCAGAACATAACAGGAAAACCCACTTCACTCCACAACTAAACTACACGAGAGGTCCTTCAATACTCATAACTCGAAGCAATATTCTAACTCAATACAGAAGTCAAATAATCAATGGTTCTTGCCACATCTCCCGCCAATTTATTTTGGTCACAATCAAACAACCTGAATACATCTAACATCCAATCACACTCACCATATAGTCATCTAGTCACAAAGTTCCATCAATAAGGACACAAACGGACATATAAGTGCCCCAACACATGTGATCACCCAAATGAAATCTCAACACTCAAGCCACAGACAAAATCCGATCTCAAGTCCTTCCGACTGGCCCATATTAACATGTTAAAAAATCACATCTCACCCATGGAAGTCATAAGTCGCTGACGCACAACTGATACCAAGCGCTCGCGTGCGCATTCAAATACATGAAAGGAATTCATAAAGTTACGCCTTTGGCTGAATAAATGGATTCGCACGATAAGAATTCAAGAATGTGGAATGTTTCCTAAGGGTTCTGCAGCCTCTCGAAGATAAGTACAAACGTCTCTGTACCGATCCGCAAGACTCTACTAAACATGTTCATGACCGTTGAGTCCTATGCAACCTAGAGCTCTGATACCAACTTGTCACGACCCCAAATCCTAACCGGCCGTGATGGCGCCTATCGTGGAACTAGGCTATCCAACACTCAAAATTTTCACATTTTCTTTTCAAATATCTCAATTTATTTTCAACGATTCATAATACGTATAAAGATTTCGAAATTTATATGCGTATTATGAATCGTTGAAAATAAATTGAGATATTTGAAAAGAAAAATGTGAACTTTTGAGTGTTGGCTAGCCTAGTTCCACGATAGGCGTCATCACGGCCGGTTAGGATTTGGGGTCGTGACAAAGGATCATCATTATTCACTAATAAGAATATATACATCTGTTACTCTCTTTTCTTCACTTACTGTTCATCATTATTGTTCCACTCTTTACTGTTATTACTGCTCTACCTCGAGACTGTTCATCATTGTTCTTTACTTACCGCTTGCATACTGGTTTGATTTATCTTATCGTCTTATTTATCTATTTAATTCTTTGTTTATCAATTGGTATTGGATTAAATTACATATCCTTAAAATCATAGTATAAGTTTAATTGTTACTCGATTGTTAAGGTAAACAGTTTGGCGCCCACCGTGGGGCTAAGGATAATAGTGATTGTTCAGTACTGATTCTAGTAAAACACACTATTTTACGCTTGTTCTTGTCAAGTATCTTTACTTTCAGGTTAAAACATGGCAAACTCACAAAACGCATCAATACACGATGATAATGGCCTCGGATTCCACGGGGAAAACGAAAATGTGATTGCTCCAGGAGTTAGTTCGCACGTTGTTTAAATGCGGACCTAGGCGCAGACCTCGAAAGGAGTGTACATAGAGAAGGCCGATCTGGTGGCCAAGGAACACAGGCAGAGGAGACGAAGGGGTCAGTCTCCAAGTGATATTCTAGATGCTTCTGGCTCAGCAAACCGCTATCGCTTAGTTACAAAATCAACATAGAACTTCAAATAGGGTCGAGCCGAAAATTACTCGTCGCACCGAGCCAATATCGGAAAGGTCGAGTGGTAACGAATCGAGGATTGATCCTGCGATAATGAAAATGCTCAAGGAGCTCACCAAAAGAATTGAATATAGAGAGAAGAAAATCGAAGCCAATGATAAAAATGCGATAGTCCTTCAAGCAAGGGACTTGCGCAAACAAAGTCCTTACTCGTATTCCACCAACAACTCGCATATCGTATAGAGCTTTTTCCTATCCTTTCCGCAAAAATGAAAACATACAACTCCCGAGTTGATCAGAACCGGGGGCACCGCCAATCTTGAAAGGGATGGATTCGAAGAAGTTTGTACAAAAGTCGTTTCCGCCAAGTGCAGCTCCGAAACCCATTCCAAAGAAGTTTCGTATGCCTGGCATACCTATATATAACGGGACCACCGACCCCAACGAGCATGTTACCTCCTACACATGCGCTATCAAGGGTAACGATTTGAAATATGATGAGATCGAATATGTGTTATTGAAAATATTTGGAGGGACCCTTTCGAAGGGAGCAATGATTTGATAACCTGCCAGCAAATTCCATCGACTCATTTTCCATGTTAGAAGATTCTTTCATAAAGGCGCATGCCGGGGCCATAAAGGTCGCAACAAGGACATCAGACCTTTTCAAGGTAAGACAAAGGGATAATAAAATATTGAGGGAGTTCGTATCCCGATTTCAAATGGAACACATGGAGTTGCCACCGGTCACAGATGATTGGGTCGTTCAAGCTTTCGCTCGGGGTGTGAATGAACGGAGTTCGATAGCATCACGTCAGTTGAACCAAAATTTTATCGAGTATCCGGTTGTAACTTGGGAAGATGTGCACAATCGATACCAATCCAAGATTAGGGTTGAGGATGACCAACTAGGAGCCCCTTCCGGTTCAGTATATCCAAACAGGTCGTCAGCTAAAAATAAGAGGGATGTCGATAGGGAGCCAAGATCAAACAAAGATCGATATCAACCGTACACCGCAGATCGAAGGAATAATGGTCCAAGACGCAATTTAGCCCGAAATGATCGAAGAAGTGATCGAGGACAGAATTCTCGGGGACTTATGAGCAAAAGTGGTTTTGACAAGTATGTCGATCCCACAGAGGCACCTCGATTATCGGAATATAATTTTATCATCGATGCATCAAGCATTGTATCAACAATCAGAAGGATCAAAGATACTAGATAGCCTAGACCCATACATACTGATCCTTCCCAAAGAAACCCCAATTTGATGTGCAAGTATCATGGCACGCATGGTCACAGGACAGACGATTGAAAGCAATTAAGGGAGGAGGTAGCCCGTCTATTCAACGAGGGCCACATTCGAGAGTTCCTCAGCGATCGAGTCAAGAATCATTTCAGAGAAAGGGACGCCAACAGGAAAAACAAACAGGAGGAACCACATCATTTCATTCATATGATCGTCGGTGGGGTCGACATTCTGCAGGGACCCATATTCAAGCGCACTAAGGGATCAATCACTAGGGAAAAATGAACCCGATATTATGTGCCAGAAGGCACCTTATCATTCAACGATGAAAAAATAGAAGGAATTTCTCATCCCCATAACGCCGCTCTGGTAATTTCTATCTTGTTAAATAAAGTTCAAGTTAAGCGGGTGTTAGTGGATCTAGGTAGTTCAGGAAACATCATCCAATCGAGGGTCGTGGAGAAGCTCGACCTACAAGATCAAATCGTGCCTGCAGCTCGGGTCTTAAATGGCTTCAATATGGCCAGTGAAACAACTAAATGGGAGATTATCCTACCGGTGAACGTGGTTGGAACTATTCAAGATACCAAGTTCCATGTAATCGAGGGCAACATGAGGTAAAATTCCCTACTCAGAAGGCCTTGGATCCACAACATGAGGGCAGTCCCTTCGACTCTCCCCAAATGATGAAATTCTCGATGTCGGACGGTGTAAATATTGTGTACGGGGAATAATATACTGCAAAGGAAATATCTGCGGTCGATGAGGTAACACCGATATTGACGTTATCAACCTCGAAAAGGTCGAGAAACAAGATAAACAGGAAGCCAAATAGCAATCACCACCACCAGCCTCGACCGAATCGGGGAAGCAGGAGATAGAAGAAGAAGATGGAGGGGATTTTCTGACCCCTCGAACTTTTGTTGTTCCCGAAGATTCCGACGCCACCAAATCCACGGTCGAAGAGAGGGAACAAGTTATATTGATCGAATACCTGCCTGAGCGAAAGGTATACCTTGGAACGGGGTTAACCCCCGAACTCAGGAAGAAGCTTATTCCAATTCTTATTGATAACATATATTGTTTTGCTTGGTCCAACTTAGACATGGCAGGGATCCCACCGGAGATAACAACGCATCGACTAAGCTTGGACCCTAAGTTCAGACTTGAGAAGCAAAAGAGAAGACCCTAGTCCAAGGTAAAGCACGCATTCATAAAGGATGAGGTAACTAAACTTCTCAAAATAGGGTCCATTCGGGAGGTAAAATATCCTAAATGGTTAGCCAATGTAGCCGTAGTCCCTAAAAAAGGGAACAAACTTAGAATGCGTGTAGATTATAAAGATTTAAACAAGTCATGCCCCAAAGATTCTCTTCCACTACCTAACATTGATCGTATGATCGACGCCGCAGCCGGCCATGAGATCCTTACTTTTCTCGATGCCTATTCCGGGTACAATTAAATTCAAATGAACCCAAATGACCAGGAAAAGACTTCATTTATCACAAAGTATGGAACATATTGTTACAATGTAATGCCCTTCGGGCTAAAAAATGCAGGAGCTACCTATCAACGCCTAGTAAATAAAATGTTCGAAGAACAAATAGGTAAGTCAATGGAAGTATATATTGATGAAATGCTAGTTAAGTCTCTGCGCGCAAAGGACCATTTGGCACATTCGCAAGAAACATTCGAGATACTAAGGAAATACAACGTGAAGCTCAACCCAGAAAAATGTGCTTCCGGAGTCGGTTCGGGCAAGTTCCTTGGCTTCATGGTGTCGAAAAGGGGGATCGAGATCAACCCCGATAAAATCAAGGCCATCGAAGATATCACCGCCGTGGAAAGTGTAAAAGTCGTGTAAAGGCTGACTGGACATATAGCTGCTTTAGACCGATTCATCTCGAGATCGTCGGATTGAAGCCACAGATTTTTTCCCTACTCAAAAAGAAGAACGATTTCGCCTGGACCCCGGAATGCCAACAGGCGTTAGAGGAATTGGAGCGATACCTATCGAGCCCGCCACTGCTTCACACCCCAAAGGCAGATGAAAAACTTTACTTATACTTGGAAGTATCGAAATTCGCGGTAAGTTGTGTCCTAGTTCGAGAAGATCTAGGTACGCAATTTCCTGTTTATTATGTACGTCGAACCTTAGGAGAAGCAGAGACTAGATATCCACACTTAGAGAAATTGGCACTTGCAGTGATAAGCGCCTCTAGAAAGTTAAAACCATACTTTCAGTGTCACCCCATATGTGTATTAACCACTTACCCACTTCGTAATATTTTGCACAAGCCCAAACTGTCGGGCTCATTGGCCAAATGGGTCGTCGAACTCAGTGGGTAAGATATCGAATATCAACCCCGAATGGCCATCAAGTCTCAAATTTTAGTGGACTTCGTGGAGGATTTCACGCCAACCCTTGTACCAGAAGTTGAAAAGGAACTCTTGTTAAAATCGGGTACATCATCGGGGGTCTAGACCTTTTTCACAAACGGCGCTTCGAATGTGAAAGGATTCGGGCTACGCATCACTTTGAAGACGCCCACGGGTAACACTATTAGGCAATCTATCAAAACTTCTAAGTTGACTAACAATGAGGTCGAGTACGAGGCCATGATTGCAGGTCTCGAGCTAGCCAAAAGCTTGGGAGCAGAAGTCATTGAAGCCAAGTGTGACTCTTTACTAGTAGTGAACCAAGTAAACAAAACCTTCGAAGTTCGAGGGGATACAATGCAAAGGTATTTGGACAAGCTGCAGGTAACTTCGCACCATTTTAAGGAATGGACCTTACAACATGTACCTCGAGAACAAAACATCAAAGCCGATGCGCTTGCGAATTTGGGGTCATCGGTCGAGGAGGACGATATCAGCTCGGGGATTGTCGTTCAACTCTCGAGATCCGTGATCGAGGAAGGTCACGCCGAGATAAAATCTACAAGCTTAACCTGGGAGTGGAGGAACAAATATATTGAATACTTGAAAAACAAAAATCTCCCATCGGACCCTAAAGAGTCGAGGGCCCTACGAACCAAAGCTGCCCAATTCACATTGGCTGAAGATGGAACATTATACAGAAGAACATACGACGGACCATTGGCAGTATGTTTGGGACCATGAGACACCGATTATATTCTACGAGAGGTCCATGAAGGCACTTGTGGAACAACTCCGGCGCCGAATCACTGATTCACAAAATCATTAGAGCAGGATACTACTGGGATGTCATGAAAAAAGACACTAAGGAGTTTGTTCGAAAATGTGATAAATGTCAAAGGTTTGCACCAATGATCCACCAGCACGGAGAACAATTTCATTCTGTCCTATCCTCATGGACATTCATGAAATAGGGCATGGATATCGTCGGCCCTCTGCCATCGGCCCCAGGTAAAGCTAAGTTCATTTTATTTATGAATGACATTTTCTCTAAATGGATTGAAGCACAAACTTTCGAGAAAGTCAGAGAGAAAGAGGTTATAGACTTCATCTGGGATCAAATCGTGTGTCGATTCGTGATACTCGCCGAAATAGTGTGCGACAAAGGAAAGCAATTTATCGACAGCAAAGTGACAAATTTCCTCAAAGACAATAAAATAGAAAAGGATATTATCAACGCCGTATCATCCTAGTGGGAACAGACAGGCCGAATCGACGAACAAGACTATCATTCAAAACCTAAATAAAAGGTTGAATGACGCTAAGGGGAAATGGAGAGAAATTCTACCTGAAATCCTTTGGGCGTATCGAACAACATTGAAGTCCAGTACGGGAGAAACTCCATTCTCCTTAGTATATGGCTCTAAAGCCTTGATTCCAGTCGAAGTCAAGGAACCTAGTGCCAGGTTTCGACATACAACAGAAGAATCAAATCACAAGGCTATGAATACTAGACTTGAATTATTGGATGAAAAACGAGAAGCCGCACTCGTTCGAATAGCCGCACAAAAGCAACGAATCGAGAGATACTTCAATAGGAGAACCAACCTTCGCCACTTTAGAGTCAGGGATTTAGTCCTAAGGAAAGTCACCATCAACACTCGAGATCCTAATGAAGGTAAGCTCAGCCCAAATCGGGAAGGACCCTACCATGTCCTCGACATCGTCGGAAAGGGGTCTTATAAGCTTGGCACGATGGACGGCGAACAACTGCCAAATAATTGGAAGATATCACATATGAAACGATATTATAACTAAGGAATGACTTTCTCCCATTTTCATTTATATATTCGATACTAACTTACTGTAGGTGTTCGATCAAAGACATCGAGACCTCATGTTTTAAAGCACTTGCACTCTTTCCCTTAGATCGATTTTTTTCCCAAATGGGTTTTTCCGGCGAGATTTTTAACGAGGAAATAATTATGTGCTACCTGGGGAAAATTCAACAGTATCCAAGGCTTCTTTACAATCAACCTTGAATACTGAGGGGGCATCACCCTCGGATGTTATATTTTCGAGGAAAGTACTTCATGTCAAAGGGTCTCGACAGGGAAACTTTGTAATGGGCCAAAAGGTCAAATGAACTGTGTCCATATAGATTAGTCGATCCCCGCTGGCAAAACATGTACGCATGTATAAATTATTCAAAGAAGCATTTGTCCTTATCAAATATCTTGTGTCTCAAATAAAATTTTCTACTTTACGAGCTCCATGCTTATGATTTTGTGAAAGATGGCTCAAGGTCCAAATACAATTACACCTCGAATGGTAAAAGTCTCAAGGTACAAGTGTAAATACACCTCGAATGCTCGGGGACTGCCGTCGGCAATCGACATGTTCGAATTATTTAAAGACCTCGAAGAGGCACCCCTCGACTTATAGGCCAAGGCCATCATTCTAGGGGACTAGTGCTTCGAACAAGTTCGAAGCGTTATTGGGGAATAAGCCCAAGAGGCATACCCAAAGTCTACGGCTATCCTAATGCGGCTCGGAGACGTCTGAATCCCGCGATAAAAACAGGCCTTCAAAATCTTTAAAAACCGGTTAAAAAGGCTACCCTCGGCAAAATAATCAAAAGGGCTTCGATAAAATCAGCCCTCGAAAAACCTTAAGAGGTATCAAGTTATCCTAACACAAACATGATAAGGCATAAAAAACAAAGGGGTTTTGTTCGACATTGAACCCTCAAAAAACCCAATGGGTAAAATACACATGCTAAGGCATAAAGAAATTTTTACTAAGTCTTTAAGAAGAAAGAGAGAGAAAGTAGCCATCTTTTAGAGGCCATATCGACCCAATCTAAAGAGCCTAAGGGCCAATACACTTAGAGTTCGAGATCTTGTTCTCACTCAATTCGAACTTAAGGGTTCCACTATTTCGAGCTCAACTAAAAACTGACTTGAATATAGCTCGAGGATTCATCATTATTTCATATAAAACTTAAGGGGACTATGCCGCAAATTCGAAGCGTATTCAAACTCGACTACTATGATTTCTATAAAGCCACCAGCGAACGCATCGTTCGAAGCATAAAATTGTGCTAAAGTTTTACAAGGCACAAAACATGTTTGAAGATAAAAATTGAGAAGGCATTAAAAAGAAAATTTTCTTTATATATATGAAGAAAGATGTGTACAAGAGATCGACAAAGGTCTTACAAAAATTAAAAAGAAACAAAGTCCTAACTATGACCAGGATCGACCTTTTCATCAGGGGCAGCTTCTCCTTTGGGCCCCTCGCCATTGTCAAATCCACCTCGACCGCCTTCATCATCGGAGGAGGCAAGCAGCCTGGCATCAGCTTCAAGCACCTTAGCTTGAGCTATCTCCTCATAGTGGTCAAAGCCTCGAGCGTGGATTTCTTCAAGGGTCTCCCTACGAGATTGGCACTTTGCAAAGTCATTACTTCATCGCTCTTGATCGGAAGCCTCCCTTAGCTGCGTTTGAGCAGCCTCGGCATGGGACAGGTACATGGCTATGGACTTGTCATCCAAGAATTTCGTCTTCTCGACCTCCGCCTTGGCCTCAGCAAGCTCGGCTTCAAGCTCCTCGACCCTTTTGGCCTAGGCTGATCTTTTCTTTTTAGTGCTCCGAAGTTGAACCTCGACCAATGACAATTTGGCCGATGTAGCCTCTTTTTCCGCAGCAAGGCGGCATGTTCTCCTTCCACCGATCACAATCATCTTTGACTTGATCGACTTCCCCCCGAAGCAGCTCGATCCTTTCAACCTTTTTCTGCAACTAATATATTGAAGTATTAGACTCCACATTTGGGTCTAGTCCGTACTTTTTCAAAAAGATAGTTACATGCTCGTCTAGATCGACCTCTTACTTACGCGCCTTGGCCAAATCTGCTTGAATGTCCTTTAGCATTTCATATTTTTGGCCGCAAAGAAGCTTTAAAGCATTCATCTCCTCCGAGGTTTTGTGGAGCTCAGCCTCACACTGGCTCAGGTCGGCTTGAGACTTGGTAAAGGCCTATACAAAAAGAAAAATACAAATTAGACTTAAAGAAAGAAGAGTAAGAAAGGGAATTTCAGCAACTAATGCTTACCCTAGATAGGAGACGTTGGGTCTCTTCGAAGAGAATGGAAGAATCGTCGAGGTCGGAGGCATCATCGACCCCAGTGAAGCAATTCCGAAAGGGATCCCCTACACCAGAGACTCCGCCTATGTCGGGGGTCTTCATGTCCCGAGCCTCTTTTATTGTCTCCTTAGAGTAAGTTGGTAGAGAAGGGAAATGACCTGATATCATGGCCCCGAGCAAGTCGCTCAGGGCGCTCTGATCGGCTATCGGGGTTTTAGAACCAACCCCGTCTGATGTGTTTGCGGAAGGTCGAGAGATGATTTCGACCTCAGGAGAATCAGGGTCCTCACCCGAACCCTTTTTGGAAGCCTCCTCATTTTAAGGCTTGATTTCAGCAGTCACCTCCGGCTCTGAAGGTTTGGCGGCCTCGACGGCCTTCCTGGGTCGAGCCACTAGTGCCGAGGCACTGCTTTATTTTTCTTCTTCATCTCTCAGATTTCAGACCGAGTCCACCGTGATAGAGATAACCTTCCTCCTGATCCTTTGAGGTTTGGGCTTGGGGTCCTCGGACAGCGAGACTCCCTTCTTTTTCTTGTCTTTCCCCGGCCTCAGGATCGGGGACTTGGTCTCTTCCTTGCCACTCGGGGTCTCAATATTGCATCTTTGGTTAGGCCTGCACAAGATAAGCTTAGTAATAAATAAAGGCACAGAAAGTATTTCCAAATATAAGGAAGAAGATCTTTACCATGGTTCTTTGTTTCCCATCTTCTTTTTTCCAAGGCACGCTAGCTGCGCTCGGCATGGGAGGAAGTCGAGTCTAACTTCCTAACCCAGTCTTCAAGGTCGGGGACCGCAAGAGGCATCCATGCAATGACTGCATAGAAAATGAGAACATTATATAAAGCAAAAGCAGGTACGAAGAATAATGGGTAATACATTACTTACGATTGGGGTTCCACTCCTCGGGGAATGTCATTTTCTACTTCGGGATGATGCCACAAGTCCTTAACCGAATGAACTGGCTCATCCAACCCCGATCCTTTTCCTCGTCGATGCTCGCAAACAAGGCATTTGTTGCTCGTCATTGGTGCTTGATCAGTCCTTGGTAAAGTCGAGGTCGATACAACCGCATGAGGTGGCTACGGGTGAACTTCAGCCCCTCGGCCTTGTTGGAGAAGAAGCGCAACATAATCACAATGCACTAGAACGAGGGGTGAACTTGGCCGGGGGTGACCTGGTATATTGTGTAAAAATTGATTATCACGGGGTCGAGTGGACCCAATGTGAAGGGGTAACTGTAAACACTTAAAAAAACCTCAACATGATTAGTAATGTTCTCTTCAAGAGCACGGACTTGTACCATGACCTCGGGCCCCCAGTTACAGTCCCTCTTCATGGCTTCGAGGTGGCTCGTCGTTATGGAGCAGATGTATCTCGACACATGCTCACATCGGCCCTAGGACCGATGAAGAGTTCTTGATCTTGAAATCGAATTTTAACGTGCATGGGCCGGGAAGATACTCGTGAGGGAGCGGTTCCGCCGATGTTTTGTCACCGACCGGCCGGGAAGAAGAGGAAGAAGCTTTCTCCTTTTGTGGGAGGGTTTTGGAGGTTTTCGCCATTGATTCAGGTAAATAAGATGAAACTAGGTGTTTTCGGTGCTAACAAGGTTGACTCAACAGGCGGTGAAAGAGAGGAGATAGAGAGAGTTAATGGCCTTAGAAGTTTGATGAAAGAAAAAGTAAAGTTTTGAGTCAACAAATGAGTCTATATTTATAGATTCACGGCGACGCTTCGGTGGTGCTAGTGGCCGACCACCCGCTGACAGGAATTAATGATTTGGAAAATTGTACCGACGGGATGTTTCGGTCAGCTCTATCGCTTACGTCATAAGGATGGCATCATGATCGAGGTCTCCAGAAAATCGAGGCTCAAGTCGTTTCTTATCATTTTATTCTAAGAAACGCGACGGGGTTACCCGATTTCATTCTTTGATCGAAAGAGGGATGTCACGTCAAAAGGCTAGGACGTCGAGTCCGGAATTGAAGTTGCTTTCCAGATCGAGGTCGACATCAATAATCGAGGTCAAAAAAGGGCATACTCCGAAATGACGCCGGTATAGCTCAATAACGGAAAGGGCGAGATATCCACGACGGGTCGAGGATCGTGGCGTAAATTTCGGAATGGATTGATCTCCAGTGGTTAATCAGTTGTCAATATGATTTCCTACTATAATTAGAAGTGTACCTTATTTAAAACTCCCTATTATACAAAGAGGAATCTCATTCATCTGTAAGGATCATCATTATTCACTGATAAGAATCTATACATCCCTTACTCTCTTTACTTCACTTACTGTTCATCATTGTTGTTCCACTTTTTACTATTATTACTGCTCTACCTCGAAATTGTCTCGAATCGAGGTCGAGACTCCGCTTGCATACTGGTTGGATTTATCTTATTGTTTTATTTATCTATTTAATTCTTTGTTTATCAATTGGTATTGGAATAAATCACATATCCTTAAAACCACAATATAAGTTTAATTGTTACTCGATTTTTAGGGTAAACTATGGGTATATTTGTCACTATATTGAGGTAAAATTTAGTGACTTTAATATTACAGTGATAAAGTTTAGTGACATTAGTGAGACAAAATAATTTTGTAATTCACCATTAATGATTTTACCATATTATAGTTGGTAAACATCAGTTATTTTAACATGATAAGAAACAAATTTTTTTTTCAAACTTTCTTGCTATAGTACATAAATTCAATGAACATATGTGAAAATAATTTGACTTCTGAAACATATATTTAAATTCGGCATCTGCACCTCAAGAGGGATGCTACGTAGGAGTACATGTTTTTTGTACAGTGAAGGTTCTGATACAACTTTTCCCCCAGTTCCCTCCAACTCCTAAGTATCAACAGGTTGTTTACCGATCATCAATGCCAGTTGGAAAAAAAAAATCATCAATGGCCAACATCTAGTTCTAATTTTCTTAATTTCTCACCTCCATAAATAGTTGAGGTTAGCTAGTAGCATATATGAATTTTATTTTGTATTTATAGACTTACTACTACTCTTTTTTGTTTTTGTTTTGACTTTTGCCTAACATTATTATGGAAGAGTATCTTGAGAAATTTTGGTGTTCCATGACATGCTTGGCATTAGGGGTGTTTAAACCAAATCGGATAACCGCATTAAATCGAAAAATCAAACAAAATCTATTAGAAACCCGACTAGGTATGGTCTGATTTTGTTTGGTATTGAGTAAAAAAATCAAACGAAACCGACATAAATATAAAACATTATATATAAATATTTTTATGAATTGATATAGAATTTGTTTAAAAAATTTCTAGAAATATTACTTGTGCTTTGGTGATGGTTTAACAAAGGTCGTATTCAAGGTTTATTCGAACTACCTATGAAATCATGAAATAATTAAGACAATGGAAAACGCAAAAAGATTAAAGCAAAAGAGTATATTGCTTTCTTAGTTATTCTTCCTTGTGCTTTTTCTTGGTTTCGATTTTCTTCCTTTTGGGAAGGTCGGTGTTACATGATCAATTTTTTTCGTACTGATACTACACGGCAGTCAAACAATAATGACTCAGCCCTTTTTCTTTTTTCCTTGCATTTTGGCCTCACAATTAGTTTATGACAACATATAGAAATGAGATAAGGAACACAATTACAGGAGTCCCTTCCCAACATTGTATTTAAACTCGTGCCACAGAGAAGTACATAAACACAACCTTACAAAATCTGCCTCTCTAGTAATATATAGACAAACGTTTTTGGGCCTCATCCTTATCTAAAACCTAGCAATTGACATCCCCAACTTCAAGAGATTTTAAATTTCAAATTTCAAACAAGACAACTTCCCATAGCCCCACTTAGCCATAATACTGAAAAACAGGAAACTGATACGACTGACCAACTGCCCTGCATCTGTGTGGCACATGGGCGCAACCTTTCAAATTTTGGCGCAAAAGGCCAACTCTGTCATGTTTTCGCACCAAGCCCTCGTGCAGCATGCCTTCGCGTGCATATCTGCTACTGGCGCTTGTCTAGCTCGCCCATGACACTGCCTTGCCCGCACCCATCTGCCTTGCCACGCCCTGCCTTAGCTTGCCTTAGTTGTTTTGACCTTTGCTATGTTTATGCATTCCATTGTTTTTTCCTTGCCATGGCCACGTCAATGCCATGGTCTTGTCATGCATTGATACCTCAGCCACATGTCGTCGTGCCACAGTCCATGCCCATTAACACCTGCCCATGTCAGACAGCTTTGTCAACATGATGTCATAGTCATCATAGGGTCGTGACGAGGTCCATCATGTAAATCCCTTGCCACGCCCATGCCATGTTTGATCAATCAAGCTAAGGGGCTAACAAAATTTCCACACCAGATGTGCTCGTCTCCCTCGACATGGAAGAATCCAGATACGCCTTGATTTAAACTTGAAATTGCCATAGAGATGGTCCTTTCTCCCAAGTTGCATTATATTCCTGCTTTCCCGTCTATTGAACCAGAAACTCTGTCTGTATGTTCTTTTTGCTTTGACCCCGCGTACGGTGACCCAAAATCTTTTCAATAGTCTCCTCAAATTTCTTGCGCGCAACTGGAGGAGCACGCTTTGGCACCGCCCTTGTGGGATCCTCAGCATCTTCATGGAACCGTTTCCGGAAACTCACATGAAAAGTCGGGTGTCAAACTTTGGAATCATTCCACGATGGCGCGTCTTGCTGCTTATTTTCTTCCAAAACTGTGGAGTAAGTTTTAGCAACACCTTGTCACCAACATTGAACTCCAAAGGCCGCCTATTTTTGTCAGCATTCCTTTTCATCCTCTTAGCCGCTTTTCTCAAGTTGTCTCGCGCCTCAGCCAACAACTCATGCTTGTCACGAGCATATCTATAAGCAGCAGAACACTTGCCCCTTGATTTCAGACTTCCAGCGGTGTGTCAGGTTGTCCTGTCAACACTATCTCAAAAGGACTCATTTCAGTTGCCGAAGACCTATGAAAGTTGTAATAAAACTGTGCAGTGTCTAGTAACTTAACCCAATTCCTCTAATTAGCAGTCACATAATGCCTCAAGTACTCTTCAAGCAGATGATTGATAGCTCGGTCTGCCCGTCGGTTTGTGAGTAATTTGCAGTCGAAAATTTCAAATCAGTCCCCAAGAATTTGAGCACAACAGTCCAAAATCGGCCTGTAAATCTCGAATCCCGATCACTCGCAATATCCCTTAAAACCCCAAAGTATTTCACAACATGCTTGTAGAATAATTCAGCACCTACTTCAAAAGAGCAAACGGTTGGAGCAGCAATAAATATCCCATACTTTGAAAACCTGTTCACCACCACCATAATTGATGCTTTGCCATCAACTTTTGGAAGTCCGCTGATAAAGTCCATAAAAATAGATCCCATGGACACTCCGGAATAGGTAGGGGTTGTAGCAAACCAGCTTCCTTCTTCCGTTCAGTCTTGTCAAGTTGACAAACCAGGCAAGTTTTTACACAAGCTGCAACATCATCTCTATTTTCGGCCAAAATTAATACCAAGACAGCAATACAACATCCTTTCAACACCCGGATGACCAGCATAAGGAGTATCATGCGTCTCCTTTGGAAGAGAATGACGCAATCCAGCACCTTGAGGAACCACAATTCTCCCCCATTTGAAGTGCATCAGATCGTCCTCAATACCGTTTAATTGTTCTGTCTTTTACTTGATCCATCAATTTCACATACAATGGATCGTTCGTAGCACATAACTTGATTGTATCCAGAAAATCAGATTCAATTCGAGTGAGTGCATAAGTTGCAGCATATACCTCTTTGCGACTAAGTGCATCGGCAACATGATTTTGTTTTCCAAGTTTGTGCACCCAAACGAGTCATATTCAGCCAAGAACTCTTGCTACCTCCCCATATTCTACTTATGCAATTTCACTGGGCTTGTTATTGTTGCGTTTCAAAAGGTTGGCCGACAAGGTCAGTAGTAGTGCTAACTGCTAACTCAACAGTTTCAATTTATAGATATGATTCCAGAACAATGAATAAGGATATATAAAAAGATTATGTTCTCATAGTATTGGAGAAGTGGCTTATAACAAGAAGGGTGGGGACATGAACAGAATCCTTTGCTTATCTCCCAAAACTATTTTTCTTACGTACAATACACAAACACACAATTCAATGCTTTCATGACAACTAAGAACTTGCCTTCCTTTGCCTTTTGACTTTATCTCTCTTTATGTCTTACCAAAAGAATATATAATTAAGTGAACTATCATTAAGTGATCCTGTTCCACAATTTTCTTTCTTAAAAAAAAACACTAAAAAGGTATTTTTAGAATTTTAGCGCCGTTACACAATATTATTCGTTTTGATAAAATAAATTTATTTTTAAATATTTGATGTTTTACAAAATAAGAAGTCATTTATTACTCTCTTTTTTCCCAGTCCACCTATATGTTCCAATTATTAGTGGAGTGTTAATTAGGTGATGTGTCTCTAGAGAGATGGAGAGTAATTTAGATAAATACTCCTATAATTAAGACTATTAAATATCTTTCTAAATAAAATAGGCAAAAAAATTCAAATGATTGACCAGATGAAGTACTTTATTTTTCTGTCGTTTTCCCCTTTTAAGCCTAAAAATGACATTTTCTTTTTCATCGATGCAAGCCAACTCTAGCTAGACTAGTTAAGAGTGATTAGTGGAACTATAATATTATTAGACAGCACTACCTTATCTCTTAGTAGGAGAATATGTTAACATTTCCCCTAATGGAACTCAATATGATATTGGGATCGAAATAACATGGTGCATGCGGAAACTAACAATACAAAACTTGATGAACGATAAATCATGACGACAAAAGAAAAATATACTAAACTAAGCATAATAGTTGATAATTGTTTGATCAATTGATCTACATATGATAAAACTAATATAAAAGAAGAAAAAGTATCGAGAGAAAAATCTCCCCCTAAACAAAACTCTTTAATGACTACATTGCGGATGTTTTTTTTTTTGTTCTTGTGAGAAGTAGAGATCTTTAATTTATAGATGTGTAAAACTTGTCTTCCAAGAAAAGGATAAGACATGTTAAGGAGATTTAATCCTTTTAGGAGTCTTTTTCCATTCATTCAAGAAAGAGAGTCCTAATAGAATTAGAAATTCAGGGAAATCTTAACAATCTCCCCTTGGCCTGAATTTTCTTGACAAAGTTGATTCATCTTCTTCACATAATCTTCATCACTGCTGCTTGCCATGATTAAAAATCGGTATAGGTTGAAAATCTTGGTATTGGTTAAAAGCCCAAGTATGGGTTAAAAGGAGCCCACGTGTTAAGAATAAGCATGGGTTAAAAGGAGTCCACGTGTTAAGAATGGGTTAAAAGAAGCTCATGCATTGAAAAGAAGAATGAGTTAAAACTGGCATTGGAACTCATGCGTTGCAAGTAGGCATGACTTAAAACTGGCATTGGTTAAAAGCGGCCAAAATATGGGTTAGAAAGAGTTTTATTCCAATAAAGATGCAGCAACAGGCGTTTTGAATATAATTGTGATGGTAAATTTATCTCCACATGTAGTATGTTGAATAAATCTTCATTATCGTCTTGATCTAAACACACATTAAATCTGTCTTCAACCTCGTTCAACCGTTGACAACCATTGGCTCTGATACCACTTGTTGGGATAGAAATAACATGGTGCGTGCGGAAACTAACAATACAAAACTTGATGAACGATAAATCATGACGACAAAAGAACAATATACTAAACTAAGCATAATAGTTGATAATTGTTTGATCAATTGATCTACATATGATAAAACTAATATAAAAGAAGAAAAACTATCGAGAGAAAAATCTCCCCCTAAACAAAACTCTTTAATGACTACATTGCGGATGCTTTTTTTTTTTTTTTTTTTCTTGTGAGAAGTAGAGATCCTTAATTTATAGATGTGTAAAACTTGTCCTCCAAGAAAAGGATAAGACATGTTAAGGAGATTTAATCCTTTTAGGAGTCTTTTTCCATTCCTTCAAGAAAGAGAGTCCTAATAGAATTAGAAATTCAGGGCAAAATCCTAACATATGATCCATACAGGTGCCCTCCATCCAAATAAACAATCAACTGAACAAAATAATTGGTTCACTAACAGTTACTCCCTCCGTTTTAATTTATGTAAACATGTTTGACTAGACACGGAGTTTATAAGAAAATGAAGACTTTTGAAAATTTTGGTCCTAAACAAGTCAAAAAGAGATTAAGAGTATTTGTATGGTTATGAGGGTAGAATTGGAAGTTCAAACTAAATTGTTTTCAAATTTAGAAAGATGTCATTCTTTTTGGAACTAACCAAAAAGGAAATATGTTCACATAAGTTGAAACGACGGGAGTATAAATTATGATATTAATTATTGTCAAGCCTGCCATGCACGAGATGTGAGCTAGTAACTAAGAGATGACTTGCTAACTAAAACTTGAAATACAGTCAAACTTCTTTATAACAGTATTTTCATATAATAATCATTAATTATAAAAGAAATTTTTCTAGAACTGATTTTTTATGTTCTATTTTACCTCTCTATAATGGCTTTTTACCTATAAAAACAACATCCTATATTTATAGCAGTACACTCTTTGTAAAATTACCCCTTTAATTATAACATTCATGTAGAATCTTTAATAAGATCACCAATACTAAGTTTAAATATTTTGACTTCAACCTACTGCTACTTGGACTGTGATAGAAGTTTCAATTGTTAATCTCTTAGATTATATTTTTGTTTTGGTCAAATATCAAATTTTATTTAACCAGTAACGATATTTACAGTACCTTTAACTCATGATCAACCTGTATGCATCATGCTACTAGTCTATCCACAGTAGTAAGTCTGTGATTTAAAATTAGCCATAGTATAAAGTTATGTCTAGGAATACTAGTTCCCAGTATTAAAGCTTTCCACCCAACCTTTGGATACTGAGTTCTTGATAGAGTGTACATCTTCTGTATACTGAACTTCCCCTTTCTGCAGAATTTGTTGATGTTTGCAAAAGATTCAATATTCATGTACCAATCTCTAACATCAAATACCTTTCTAACCAGCCAACAAGCTTGAGTAGGAGTCCGCATAATATTGAAATCTTTCTTCTTTATATACACTGAGTGTATCCATTTGATCCATAGAGCATCCTTCTTTAAATGTACTGCCCACATTAGCTTACATAGTGTTGCTTTGTTCCACCTTTCAAAGTTTATAACATTTAAACCTTCAGCTGACACATGCATGCATACTCTATCCCAGGAAATCAAGCTTTCATTGAAGGGCTATAGCTTCCTGTCCATAGGAAAGTTCTACAGACGAAATTTACTAGTTGTATTATCTTCTTAGGTATCAAGAATACCTGCCCCCAGTAAGTCTGCATTTCAAACAAAACACTTTCTATCAATTATAATCTGCCACTGTATGATAGGATTTTTGATGTCTAGCATTTTACCATGTTTGTAATCTTCTCCACTAGTGGCATACATTAAGGAATAGATAGCTTCTTTGAGGATAAAGGAATTCCCAAATACTTGAATGGCAGTGATTCCAGTTTGAATTGATAATCTGAGCATATCATATCCTTTAAGGAAAAGCTATTAGGTATCCTTTTGTTAATAGTTTAATTTGGATATCTTCGCTAATTCAAGCGTTATATTGCCAGTACGAGATTGAAACCTACGGAATAAACTATAATTACTGAACTTTTTCATCAATCTTGAAATAATTTAATGTTCTAGTAGCTTTAAAATGTATACTTTAGAGTTTAAAGCACATGAAGCCAATCATTGTCAGTTTAATTAGTTTATCACAATACTAACTAACCAGATGCTTCTTAAGACATTCAATGTTCACTATCTTAACTTCCTTTTTATCTTATACTTAATCAAATAATTAATATGTCAAATATAATGTATGCATAAATATTTTAACTTTTAAATTTCATATTCAGTCAAATACAATAAGTAAATAATCTCTCTCCTTTTCTCCACATTTCTCTCATCATCTATGTTTTAACACCCTTCTAATTATAATTCTTTCTCCCACTCATTTTTCTTTATCCCAAATGATTGGAAGGTGGCCACTTTCTGTTAGTATCATTCAAATTCAGTAAATATATTTAATGGTCTCTGTCTCTTCATTGACTTCTAAAAACCTCCATTTCACTATTTTGATATATAAGTATTCATAACCCTCCACTCTCCGTCCCCATCGCTTTCTCTAGCTAGTCTCCTTCTTTTCTCTTTCTTTTCTCCTTTTTTCCTTTCATTCTCCCCCCACCCCTTTTATCTTCCATTTCTTTTTTGGGGGGAGTTGTTGTTTGTTAATTTCATGTTTTTAACATATTGGTGGTGGATGAAGATAGATGGAGACATCTCATGAAGAGGTGGTAGGAGTCTCTAAAGATCTCTCCCACATTGTTAAGGGCAAACGTACTAAACGTCTTAGGCCTCAATCTCCTATTCCTTTCACCATCGCCGCGCATTCATCAACTGGTGATGACGGCGGAAATGCCACCATCAATAACAACAATAACAACAATAATACTAGTCAGCCTCCGGTCATATCAGCTGAAAACTTCCCTGATGATGATGTCCCCACAGAGGAAGAAGAAGAAACGGCCAAGTGTCTGATCCTCTTGTCCCAAGGCGGTCAACCTTATCGTCAGAGATTTATAGAGTATCCACCTAAAAAATTATTCGATCTTTTCAACGATGACATGGGGTTGTACCAAAGCAAATTCAATAGCAAAAGGTACGTCGAGACGACTAACATTGGAAATGGTGTCAAGGCCGGGACATATGTATACGAATGCAAGACATGTAATCGTATATTCCCATCATTCCAAGCCTTAGGTGGACACAGGGCAAGTCATAAAAAACCAAAACCACTAACCATTGAACCAAAAAAAACATTCTTCTATTTTTCAGACCAAGATGAGCCCTCACCAACAACAAATTACAAGCATAACAACAACATCAACAAATTGTCACCATTGTCTCCTCTTTCAACCCAATTCAGCAATTTTAATATGGAAAGTCCAAATAACAAATCTTCTCCTAGAATCCATACATGTTCATATTGTGGTGCAGAATTTAACTCAGGACAAGCTTTAGGTGGTCACATGAGACGTCATAGAGGGGGTGCTAATACATCTTTGTGTTTAAGTCCATTAAGTACTCAAGCATTTTCCTTTGAAGAAACTCCCAATAATTTAAAGAAACCAAGAAATATTGGGTTGTCATTAGATCTAAATCTTCCAGCTCCAGAAGATCAAAATCATGAATCAAGAAATCTTCAGTATCCACCTAAATATCCTATTGCTATAGAGCAAGAACAAGATCAAGAACAAACACAAAAGCAACAACAACAACTACAGGAACAAACAGCCCTTGTTTTGTCCACCACCCCACAACTGATTGATTGTCACTATTGACAATGGTTTTTTTTTTTTTTTTTTTTTTTCTCTCTCTCTCAATCCGACAATTTAATACTTTCACGATTACACGTGGACATTGCTAAAAGGTAAATGCGAGTCACCACCATTCTTTCATCTCTTATTGTTAAAAATTCTTTAAATATTTGTTCCTCAATTTCATACGTTGCTGACTAAAGTGGTACTAAACTTTAATGTAGTTATGGTGTCTAATAGCTAGTTTTATTTGTTGCATTTAAGGTACAAAAATAGAATATTTATGGACCTAAGTTATATTAACTGAGAGTCTAAGGATTATTTATACTATAAATATAATTTCAATAGAAGTACGTACTTTGATTTTACAAATCTATACGTAATAATTTTGTTAATTAGCTAATCACCGAACAACTATAACATGCAAGGCTTTGATATGATTAAATATTAATGGTTTTGTTTACCCTAAAAACGGATAACAATTGAATTTATACGTGGTTTAAGGATACGTGATATAACTTGGCACAAATTGAGAAAATACAAATTAATACAGAAATTGACTGTAAAAGAAATAAATGCAAACGGAACGAATCCAATAGCCTTGGCCCTCGAGTTCGATCACCCTTGAACCAAGTGAAGTTTCAACTGATAGAAGAACAAAGTAACAAGATAATGAAAACTAGAGAAAGGTAGTGTATTGCTTTGTATTGCGTAAATGTGATGTATTCTACAAATGATCAGACCCCCTTTATATAGCAGGGGAGTCCTACTCTTGGTATAATTCTAAGAAATCTCATGATTGGCTAATAAAGTAAGAAATCTCATGATTGGCTAATTAATCGGTCTATCATTGATACATGTCGAGATCTCCGCCGTGATCTACGCTCGATCGCGGATATTTCGTCTTTCCGTTATCCGGATCAGCAAATTCCCCTCGATCTCGATTTTGTTCGGTCCTAGGGGCTCGAGCTTTGACGGTGTAACCTTGGACCTTGATTTGGTATGGGTTCAAGGTCGAACCTTAATCTATCACATTCCAGTCTCGATCAATTCACGCAAGGGGCGGGCTCGGTTTTACCGTATACAGATAGTCCCCTCGTTTCTCGGAGGGAGGGTGACGAGAAACGACATAAACTTCCAAATCCCGCCTTGATTGGCCATGATGTAAGCGACGAACCCGATTATGACGAAAGCAACAAATGGATACTGAAACGTGTCGTCGGTCCAGTTACAAAGGCATTAAATGCTTGTCAGTCGCAGGTCGGCCACTATCGGTTCTAAACCGTCACAACAAGCTATAAATACCCTAGCTTTTCCTCATTCAAACTTTTACGTTCAAAGCTCCTCCTACTCTTTCTTTTTCTTCAAAAATCCCTTTACTTTACAACTCTTGCACCCAAAATTCTTGAACTTTCATCAAAACGCATACCGTCTTAATTCTCTTCTCTCATGTTTTTCAATGGCGAAAACTTCTAAAACCGTACCACAAAAGGAGGCCACTTCTTCCTCACGACCCGCCGGCAGCGGGGCTACGACGGAACCTCGCCCTCATGAATTCGTTCTGGTATGGTGACCTAATGTTACTGATTTTAAGGACGAAAAGACCTCCTCGGTACCGAGCCGATGTGAGCCGGTTTCGAGGTACATATGCACAATCACCGAAGACCTCCTCACCAAGGTTAAAGAGGACTACAAATGTGTCAACAAGCATGTGGTGGTCCCTTCGCCCGAGGAATAGATCACTACCCACGTGGAGGGTTTTCTAAGTGTTTACACTTACCCCTTCATGTTGGGTCCCTTAGACCCTAAGATCATTGCCATTTCCAAGAGGTACGATGTGACTCTCGTCCAGATCCACCCCTCCTTCTGGAGAATAGTGATTCTCCTATGAGTTTTCGTAAGCAAAATCGAGGGGTGTCCCTTTACCCTCGACCACCTTATACGCCTCAACAGTCCCCAAGTCTTTCGAGGTGGGCTGATTAAGCTTGCTCGCCAGGACAGTAGAGTCGTGTTCTCCAACATAGACGAAACTCGGGACTGAGGTTGGATTGGCCAATTTTTTCGAGTAAAGACTTCGGACCTGATTCTTGCTGGAGACATGCCATTTCCCGAGAATTAGAAACGTAAGTAGTACTTCGCTTTTGATCTCGTTGTTTTCCAACTTATCTTTTTCTTCATTGATGTTTTTGTGGTGTCATAGTTGTAGCCCAGATGCTGGACCCAATTTCGGAACTTAAGGTATGGGTCGAGGGCCTTGTTTCACAGGGTCGTATTCCGAGCGCGCTTGGACGGAACTATCGAAGGGTCGATGAGAGGCTCACAATCATGGTAAGAGTTATCCCCCCGATTTTATATGATCCACCTTTTATTGATCATTAGCCTTTGATTTGTTATGCTTTTGTTTCGCAAGCTTACCAAAGGACGTCGAGATGAGGCCTCCATCAATCGAAAACGATACATACGTTGATCCCCCTGCTCCGAAACAAGTCAAATAGAAGGGGAAAAGAAAAGCCCCGCTTCCCTCTGACTCCGAGAAGAAGAGACCGAGGAAAAAGCTAATGCATAATCCCAAAAAAGCAAGGGCCCGAGAATTCTCAGTGGACTCACTCAATCCGTTGAGGGATGAGTCCGAGGAAGAAGAAGAAAAATCTGAGTTGGTGGCCCGAGTAAGACGCGACTCTGAGATACCTCAAGCCATGGAGGTCGTAAAAGAGGTTGTGGCTGAAGTCCCCGAGAGGGTTGAGAAAGAGACCAGGGGTGACGCTTCTCGAGCTGCGAAAGATATCTTGAGGGACGATCTCGGAGTGATCGACATTTTCGGCTCCCCTCAAATTTCGAACACCGTGATTTGTGAGGCCGACATGTTAGAAAGTCGTTCTTACGAGGAGCCTTAGGCGGTGGCTGACATCCACGATTTCTTAGATCGATTTGAGTCTACCTCTTCGGAAGATGTCGCCGGACTTGGTGACTTGCCGGTGCCAAATAAGGTACCGTCAACGGGTGCTACTAGGTCTCCATCGAGCTCAAAACTGGTAGGTCAATTCTCGGCCCCAAGTGCTAACCCCGTCTGCAGGCGGTCGATAACGTTTTCTATCCTCAAGGATGCTCGAGTCTTCTCTGCCCCCGTGGGGGTTTCTAGCTACCTCAGATGCTTGGTGACCGAGGAAGATCAGGCCATGATGAATGTGATGGATCCGCCTTGCCTATTTTACGAGGCCCAACATGCTCTAAATCGAGTAAGTTCGAGGGTCAATTTGTTATTTATTTTAAACTTAAGTCGCGAATAATTCTAACATATTTCTTTGTGCTTGCAGGCTTCAATGTTATATCATGAAGTTTTCTTCCAGATCTGGGAGGATCACGAGGCTGAGGTCCAAGCACTCACCGAGAAGGGGGATACTTACAAGCTTCTGAGTGAAAAGCTTCAGGCCGATTTAGAAGCGGCTCAGAGTGAGTATTTTGAGATGGTCGAGCAGGCATTTCGAGTGCTTTACGATAGTGAAAATGAATTGGATATAGTAACTAACGATCCGATCCTGCAGGCACGGTAGAGGCACAAACAAATCGGACTGCTCAAGACGCAGGTAGATGTGATACATGTTGAGGCTGAAGAATTCAAAAAGAATATGGACATCTTAGCCTCAAAAAAGGAAACTGTCCAAGCGCAACTGGAGTCGGCCGGGACCCAGCTCCAAGCTGCTAAAGAGAAGGCCTCGGTGCAGGTCGAGAAGATCAAGGGGCTTCAATCTCAATTGAAATTAGTTGTTTCTAATAAGGAGAACTTGGCCAATGAACTCGAAGTGGCCAGATATGAGGTGGTCTTGGCCAACACCAAAGCTGATGCTAAAGTAGCCCAATTTAAGGTCGATTTTTAGGCCACTCGGGGCGAAGGGCAAGAGCATGGTGGATCACGCAAAATGGCAAGCTCGAAGGGAATCCCTCGAGGGAGTTCATGCTCAGGGCTTCAATATTATGGCCGAAATCGAGAATGCCAAAGCAGAGGAAGCCAAGGACCGAAAGCTGGCCTTTCCTGAGGAAGACTTCGAGAGCTTAAGCGACTCCGAAGATGGGGGAGATCCCGAGGATGGAGATTCTACCTCCGATGAAGACCAGACCACTTAGGCCTTTATATTTTTTGCTTTCTTTTGCATTTTTTTAGGTCGTTTTGGCCGTTGTAAATTTTTGTATTAGGCCGATCCGGCCTTTGTAAAAAATTATTATTATACATATAAGGCTTTTCTTCCACTTTCGGCTCTCAGGTTTTTCCTTTGCTTTATTACTTGTATTCACAAAGGTTGAAACGCCTTAGCATGAAACAATAAGGTTGTGTTCGAGGGTTCGAACAAACCTTTCCTTTATTGCCTTTCTGAGTTAAGGCATTGTTAGGGTTCGATGTTACCGAAGATTTTTCCCCGAAAATATCATAAGTTTATGACTTTACCGAGTGTAGCCTTTAGAACCGGTTGTGAAAAAAAAATTCTTTTTCAAAGGCCTATTTTTGTTACGGATTTCGGACGTCTCCGAGCCGTGTTAAATTGGTCGTAGCCTTTTAGTTCGGGAGCTGCCCATTGGGATTATTTTCCCGAGTTATCCGGGCTTGCCCGAGATAATAGTCCCCGAGTGGGGTAGCCGTGGTCTTTAGAAACTGGGAAGTTGCCTAATAGGTCTTTTGCTCCCGAGGCCCGATAACTTAGGCTGTTTGAGTTGGACGACAGTCCCCGAGTGAGGGAGTGGCCGTTCGTATTCCGGTTAAGTCTTGCCCTTAGGCTCGTTATTTTCGGAAGTACGAAGCTCTTTAAGCGATGTAAAGAGAATAAAATATTTAAAACATAAGATGATTGCAAGGAAAGTACTTCTCTTTATTCTCGATCAAAACAGTCATACATGCGTACATGTTTTATGTCAGGGCTCGAGCAATCTACGTGGGCATGGTTCTTTTTAACCGTTGGGCCCTTACAATAAATCCTATCTATCGAGATCCTTCCTTTATGAAGTAGTTTCCTCGCTAAAGTTGATATTCGAAGATAATGCATATCCGAGGGTAGCCCCCTAGTATTCGAGGTTGATTGCAAAGGATTCTCGGATATTGTTGAATTGATCTTCGGTGCTGATTCTTAATCGGGCTTGATTCTAAGTTAGCACGATTTATTGTTGCCTCGTTAAAAACCTCGCCGAAAAACAATTTGAGACAAAACCGGTATAAGGAAAAAAGAGTGCAACACGTGCTTTCAGACCTATAGGCTTCATGTCGTTCGCCGAAAAATCCATTGTCGTTTCTCTTTGACCACCTGCAAATGTTAGTCTCAAATAAAAAGGAAATGTAAATGAGTCGTACCTTAGCAATAATACTATTTTAGGTGAAATATATTCCAATTGCTCGGTAGTTGTTCTCCATTCATCGTTCCGAGCTTGTAGGACCCTTTTCCGGTGACCTCGAGAATCTGGTATGGTCCTTCCCAATTCGAACCCAATTCCCCTTCGATCGAATTTGGGTGTTGAGGGTGACTTTCCTTAGCACTAATTTCCCGACATTTATATATCAAAGATTGGCTCTTCGATTGTAGTATCTCTCGATCCGTTATTTTTGGGCGGCCAATCGGACGAGGGAGGCTTCACACCTTTCATCCAATAGCTCTAGGCTCGTATTCATGGCCTCATCATTTGATTCCATTGTTTCATATCGGAACCTAATACTCGGCTCTCCGAATATCTTGCTCTGATGCTATAGCATTACTCAGTTACATATGTCAGAGCATATGTAAAAATTGTTGGTCCATTGTGTACATTCATTGAAGTGTCAAAATGTAATGAAAGGTTAGTCTCTATCCACATGAGGAGAATCATAAAAAGGTTTACCAAGCAAATCCATAGCTGCACGAAGAAACCCACCAGTAGCAATCAGATCATCAACCACCAAAGCACGCTCACCAGCTTCTACTACTGCTCCAATATGCATCTCAAGACAATCACTTCCATATTCCAAGTCATACTCTTGTTTAAAAACTTTACCTGCAGTCATTTAAAGCAACAGTAACAAAAACCGAGACAATAATTAGTGGTTTCAAAAGATAGACACTTATTCTGGAGAAGCATGATGACCTCACAGTTTTCAGAAGCATCCTTAATATATGTGTGTGTGTGAGAGAGAGAGAGGAAGGACGGGTTATTTACAACATTTCTATTTGATTGCTTTATGACAGTACATCAAAAGAGAAGCTTAATAAACACAGCAGAAACTGAACAGGGTACCATGTCTTTACTGAAAAAGTCGAGTCACTGGATTAAATTAAAATTTGTACAAAGTCAAAAGCGGAATTTTTCCTACTTTTGCCCCCTAAATGGGATATCATTGAATCAACCATCAGGATTTAAGTACTTCCATAGCAAAACTCCAATTCTCTGAAATCTGTCAAGTAACTACATTTACAGGGAAGGAAAACCAGATAACAATGTGTTTGCAGAAAATAGTCCCGTTCTTTAATATAACTTGAGGCTACGGTGGGTAGCATTTGAGCAGCCATGGTAGACACAAAGGTTAACATTCATAGTTTCATAATAATGTACTGATCAATGTGAACAACGCACTTGGCAATTAGAGGAAGCCTACTCATTTAAACAGAAAGGTACACGCAACAAAAAGATGTTATGATCCAAAGAAGGTTGTCCCAGGATGAAAAAATACCTGGCAATTTATTTGGTTTTCTCAAAGGGACAAATTTTGCTCCTATTGCCAAAGCAATTGGTGGACCAAATATAAATCCTCGAGCCTCTATTCCTAGAGATATTGAAACATAAAGTTGAAACCAAGTCAGCTAAAAGATGATAAAGAATAAATGTTTGCAAGTTACTCACTACTCCAGGATTGTATATAATAGGATGGGAAATGTTCTATTTAGACCCTTTTTTATACATTAAAGAAAAGAGAAAAAAAAACAGAGAAAAGACCTGGTTTTGGGAAGTCAGGTACAACACGAATTCGAGATTGTATAGCATGGGTACGAGGATCTTGGTCTTTGAAAGCTGACATTTGTCCCTTTAGTAAAATGCAGTGAGAAAAATGAACAATTCTCTGTTCTGTTTTTTGGTGTGTTTTTAGCTTTGGGGATGGAAGGTTTTTGAGTGTTGGCTTAAAATAGCTCTCAAACTGAACAAGTGAAGAGGGGACAACAGGAATAAATAAGGAGAAAGAAGAGGGGTATTTATAGGATATATACTCCCGCCGTTCCAATTTATGTTAATCTGTTTGACTGAGCACGGAGTCTAAGAAAAAATGAAATTTTTCCTAAACAAAGCAAAAAGGGGCCCAGAGAATTTGTATGGTTATAAAAGTTTCTCATTAGGGTAGAATTGTAAGTTTAAGCTAAATTATTACCAAATTTAGAAACGCATCATTCTTTTTTGAACGAATAAAAAAAAATAGGTTCACGTAAAGTAGAACAAAGGTAGTAATTTTTTGATAATTATTAACTACGTAATTATTAATAAATAATATATTTGAGTTCTTGAACAAAAAGTAAAAAAATATTTATTTTTGCCTTAGGGGTTCGTGCTTTTGTGCTTTTATGCTTTTAAAACGATATAGAAAATATGTATATTTTCTTACTCAAACAACATTTTTTTCTCTTTAGAATTTTTTTGTATTATATCTAAAATTCAAATTTAATAATTTTAAAAAAAAAAAATATATATATATATATATATATTTAATTAAGTACATGTGTCTCTTTTTTAAGGCCAAATGGCCTCGGGGCCACTTAAATTTGTATCAGTTTGCAAAGTCAATACATGAACTTATATTTTTCTCATTTGAACACTTCAACTTGACAAAGTGGGTACTAATAAACACACCAGCCAGAGCGTGTACATCAATTGCGCTGACATACCACGTCATATGCTAAACTATTTATTACTTGACACTGTTATTTGTGGGGCCCATTTTTAAATATAAAATTAGCCAAAAAAAGTTACAAATACAAAAAAGAAAAAAAGAAAAGAAAAAACACCTGAAACATAACTACCCCAAATCATCCCCTTCTTTCTTCGTTCATCCTCCTCCCTTCCTTTCCTTACTCATCACCCAACTTTTCTCACATTTATTTTCCTAAATGGGTCTGTTTCTATAACACGCATTTTCTCTAAAATTAATAAATTCTCTACATTGAATCATATAAAGATTAGATTTTTCTGCAGGAAAAAACCAAGAATTCTTGATTTTTTTTCGTTTTTTTGTTAAAGTTTTGAGTTTTGTTTCAATGGCTACTGGTACACAAGGGTCTGATGAGATTATAGTGATTAAGGATTCTGATTTAATCAAAAATTCTAAATGCAAAATATTGTTCATATGTTAAAAACTCAAATTGAATCCACAGGCTATAAAGAAATACGGGTGAACCAATTTCTTCTCCTTTCTCTTTTTCTTTATTATTCTTTCTTATCACTATGGTCATGATTAGACCATAAAAAATTGTTTTGGAATTTCAAAAAAAAAAAATAGACATCCATGACTTTGAAAGATTATTGAAAGGGAAGATGAAGGGAAAAAGAAACAGAGAAAGAGGGAAAGGAAAATTAGGATAAAAAATGAAAACATTATGAAAATGTCGTGGAAGTTCTGTTAGGAAGATAAGAGAGTTGGGAGGGGAGGGGAGAGAAATTAGGATAAATAATGGGGGGAAAAATACAGAGAAGGGGTGGGTGTTCTGGTGGGAAGACGAGAGGGTTGGGAGGGGAGGGGAAAAGAGAAGGGAAATATCTTTTTTTTTTTCTTTTTTCTTTTTCCTTGTTATTTATATTTTATTCTAAGTTTAATTCTTTTTAGTAAAAACAATACTACTCACGCGCCTTGGCAGCGTGATTTTCACACAGCTTAACCATGTTAGTTGCAGTGCTTCCACATACGCATGGTCAACGGTCAAAAGTATTTATTAGTACCCATTTTGTCAAGTTAAAATGTTCAAATGAAAAAAATATAAGTTCATGTATCGGCTTTACAAACTGTATATAGATACTTCCCCTTAGAGCTATAAGTCCAAATATATTTCATATGGAAATAGCATAAGCAAATATATGGAAAAGAAAACGTCCTAAATATTATGACTCTTATTTCTCCCATATGTGTTTACGTTAAAGATCTAAATGTTATGACTTGCTACGTAATTTAAATAAAATAGTCAAAATTGATTTTAAAGTGCTAAATATTAAAAAAATAACTAAATTACAATTTTATCTAATGTAAAATTCTAATTTTAAAGGATAAAAAAGGCTAACAATATTTCGTTGAGGATCTCCGTCTTTTAATATAACATAGATTTCCATTACCCTTTATTCAAACACGCTTTCTACAAAATTTATGTATCAAAAATATAAATATTTATTTTAATAAATACTACGATCAAATTTATATTATCCAATGTTCATAATTGCTATACTCTTTAAATAAATAAAAAATATTAAAAATACCTTGTGAATGACGCTTAAGTGTACATAGTTTATTGTATTGTTTATATCAAAAGTTTTATATTTATAGGGTTCACGTGTATAGCTTGTATTCTGCCCATAAATAATTGTATGAATTATAATATATTTAATTTTGGCAAAAAATTAACGTTAAATATAATTTTATAAATAAAAGTAAGGATGGTTCATTTCTCACCTCAAATTAAAACGAATTTGACACTTTTTAAGAAATTAGATTGTATTCAAAGTAAATACATAACATCTTTAAAATTCAAAATGTAAGTAAGAAAGGGTTAAGAAAAGACTCCTAAGGTTTTGTTTGATAAAAGATTAGTGTTCCCGGAAAAAATTCCCATAACAAGAGTAGCTAGAACTGTTGGACTTTAAGCCATTGGGCTTTAAAGACAAGGAGTATGAATTGGGAAATGAAGGAAAATGAAAATTTGAATCACGTGAGCTTTGTCATGAACTTTGTATCACATTGGTGAAAGACAACTACACTTGTGTGTATAAATATAGGATCACTTCTTAGAGCTCTTAAAAGGAGTTGAAGAGAATGAACCCTCGCGCCGTCGTCGTCGCTCGGCTCGGCTTGGGCTTGGGCTTGGGCTTGGGCTTTGGATTTGGATTTGATCGATAAGATTATTTTTTGGACAAAAGTTATTTAATTAAGTATTTAAGAATTAATTAAGTGCTAGTCAGTTCACTAATGGAATTAACTGGAATGTATAATCCAAAACGCTGAACGCTGCCTTTCCCTTCTGAACAGACACCTCTTCCTGAACAGACATCACACCTCTTCCGAAAATTGCCTATAAATTCTGAGGCATGGCTTCCTTTTCACTCACTGAAAATACAGAATTTCCTTCTGAAAAGTACCGCATTCTACTTCGCAGTCTCTCTCTCAAATTCATAAGTGTGATTTTGCTCCGTTCATTAAGTTCGTTGGTATCCTGCAGTTTGTATTGCCATTATTGCAGGAAGGTTTATTCTGTTTCATCCTGGGAGGATTTAATCCATTACCTTGGCAACTTGTGAGGGGGTTAAAACTCCTTAAGGATGCACAAGGAAATTGTGAACTCAGAATATTTCTTATCGTTTACAGATTTTCTGTTTCTTCTAACAATTTTTTAATTTATGTTTTAACACAGTATCGACAACAAGCTTAAGGAATTTTAATTTAACGTTTCTGTGTTGAAATTTATATTGAACTGTTATCTATATTTTGTATACTGGTTTGGAGACTAAAGCCTTTGTGCTTTCTACTCCAATAGTTGTTCTGTTCAGTTTAAAGTATATCAAAACTTTGCCGGAATAATAAACGTACGGGTTTGAAGTATATAAAAACTTCACCATCGTTACGTGTTGTATGTTTGGTTTGGTATTCAGTTTGAAGATATCAAAACTTCATTGATTTAACAAAGTTCTGTTTGTTTCCAACTCTACAGAAACATGACGAATGAAAACCAAACTAATGAAAATGTTGCTGGAACGGGTGCTTCATCGAGTGTTGCTGCTTCGTCAAGACCAGCACATACAATGGCACCGACAGAAAAACCCGGGAAATTTTTCGGTACAGACTTCAAATGTTGGCAGATGAAGATGCTATTCTATCTAACTACACTAAGCCCGCAACGATACATCAAGGAGGATGTTCCAGTCGTGGGAGAAGATACTCCTGAGGCTGAACGATT
>ML299830.1:0-15114 GCA_005239495.1 Nicotiana undulata | reverse complement strand
CACGCCCGGGCTGCGCACGCATAATGAGGTGAGACTAACGGAGGCTCTCGGAGTCTCGGAACATAGATAAGGCTTAAATTACATAAGATGACCTTTTGGGTCATCACAATAAAATGACCCCTTGGGTCATCATAATCTCCATTTCTAAAACACACGTTCGTCCTCGAACGGACATAGAAATTTACCTGAATTTACAAACAAGTGTGATATTTACTCCGCATGTCCGATTCAGAATCCCAAGTAGCTGCCTCTCCACTACACTCGAACTGAAGGATAACTCTTAGACCTCAATTGACGAACCTGACGGTCTAAAATGGCTACCGTCTCCTCCTCATAAACCAAGTCTTTGTCCAATTGGACTGAGCCGAAATCTAACACGTGAAACGGGTCACCGTGATATTTCCGGAGCATAGATACATGGAATACTGGATGAACTGAGGATAACACTGGAGGCAACACAAGTCTATAAGCT
Organism: Nicotiana undulata; assembly: GCA_005239495.1. NCBI lineage: Eukaryota > Viridiplantae > Streptophyta > Magnoliopsida > Solanales > Solanaceae > Nicotiana > Nicotiana undulata. The sequence continues at coordinate 14,642 of ML299830.1, read as the reverse complement.
ACCTCCCCCACTCTATCAAGAATCTCAAACAGCCTGATATACCTAGGGCTCAACTTACCCCTCTTCTCAAATCTCATAGCACCCTTCATGGGCGACACACGAAGCAATACTCTCTCCCCAACCATGAATGCCACATCACGAACCTTACGATCGACATAACTATTTTTCCTAGACTGAGCTGCACGAAGTCTCTCCTGGATAATCTTGACCTTATCTAAGGCCTCCTGAACTAAGTCTGTAATCAATAACCAAGCCTCTCCCGGCTCAGATCATCCAACTGGAGATCTACACCGTCTATTGTATAACGCCTCGTAAGGAGCCATCTGAATGCTCGACTGATAACTATTATTATAGGCAAGCTCTGCTAACGGCAAGAACTGATCCCAAGAACCTCCAAAGTCAATAACACAAGCGCGGAGAATATCTTCTAAAATATGAATAGTACGCTCGGACTGCCCGTCAATCTAAGGGTGAAATGTTGTACTCAATTCCACTCGGGTACCTAACTCACACTGAACTGCCCTCCAAAAGTGCGAAGTAAACTGCGTACCCCGATAAAAAATGATAGACACCGGCACACCATGAAGGTGAACTATCTCCCGAATATATAACTCAGGCAACCACTCTGAAGTGTAAGTACTTGCTACAGGAATGAAGTGTGCTGATTTAGTCAGCCTATCCACAACAACCCAAACTGCGTCAAATTTTCTCTGAGTATGTGGGAGTCCAACAACGAAGTCCATAGTGATACACTCCCACTTCCACTCAGGAATCTATATCTGCTGAAGTAAACCACCTGGTCTTTGATTTTTCATACTTCACTTGCTGACAATTCAAACAACGAGCCACATAAGCAATAATATCCTTTTTCATCCTTCTCCACCAATAATGTTGTTTCAAATCCTGATACATTTGGTTGCACCAGGGTGAATAGAATACTTAGAACTGTGAGCCTCCACAAGGATCAACTCACGAAGGCCATCAACATTTGTCACCCATATACGACCCTGCATCCTCAAAACACCATCTCCACTAATTGTACCCTTCTTGGCACCACCGTGCCGAACTGTGTCCCTAAGAACCATCAAGTGCGGGTCATCATCCTGTCGCTCTCTAATACGCTCAATTAAAGAAGACCTAGCGACTGTACAAGCTAGAACACTACTGGGCGAAATATTCAACCTCACGAACTGATTTGCCAAAGTCTGAATATCTGAAGCCAACGGTCTCTTGCCAACTGGAATATATGCAAGATTGCCCATACTCACTGCCTTCCTACTCAATGCACCTTCCTCGGGTGATACAATATAGTGACATCATAATCTTTTAACAATTCTGACCATCTCCGCTGCGTCAAATTTAGATCTTTCTACTTGAATAAGTACTGGAGACTGCGATGGTCTGAAAAAACTTCACACTGCACACCATAAAGGTAGTGCCTCCAACCTTTCAAGGTATGAACAATGGCTGCCATCTCTAAGTCATGAACATGGTAATTCTTCTCATGGACTTTCAACGGACAAGACACATACACAATCACCCTGCTATCCTGCATCAATACTACTCTAAGTCCAACCCGAGAAGCGTCACAATAAACCGAGAAGGAACCTGAACCTGATGGTAGCACCAACACCGGTGCTGAAGTCAAGGCAAATCTTAAGTTTCTGAAAGTTCAACCCACACTCGCCTGACCATTCGAATGGAACATCCTTTCGGCTCATTATGTTTCTTAATAGTTGTTCACAGTCACTTACAGAATCATCAAATTGCTTCACGTCAACAAAGAAAAAAAATCTCCTTTCAAACCTTCACAACACTGATAACGAAATGCGATTCACGAAGGCCTCATAATTATATACCCGAATTAACGTGTCTCATTTAACTCCACCCGGGCGGTCACATACCTCGTAGGTCAAGGCTCAATAATTATAACACGAATTTGGCAAATTATGCACAGTTAATTAATTAATTAATTAATTTCTTTATTTATTTACTTATTATTAATATTACTTTTATTATTAGTTATTCATTCATTATTATGATTATTTCATACATAAATTGTTGAATAAGCCTAACAAACATGACTCTTTACCAGTACTATAGTAAACTTTTGATTCACACGGGAGAATTTAAACACAAGAATTTCCACCACAAGGATCTCATCCTTACATAACTTCCACCGCGGTTGGTAGCCCGGTTTAAACATACCAAATCATATCAAAACGCGAGGATCTCGTCCTCAATTCTGAATCACAAGTAATATGCATATCGCCACTCAAAACCTTTCATTTTTCTTTTTTTTGAATATTATCCGTTAAATAAAATTACAACACGTAATGATAGACATAGTTATCTCCATATAATTTCTCAATATCAGGGTTCACATAAGTATATTTCAGAGTTATGAAGCTCACCCGAGAGTGGAGCATTTTAGGAGAACTTTATTAAATACGCATAACCGAATTAAGTTCAGGAAATTATCACTGTATAATATTTAGAGATTGTTCTTGTAATGACACCATTTAATGTAACGACCTAAGCCATCCCATAGAAAATATACCAATAGGCTAGGTCTCCACCTCTAGGATTCTGACCTCCACCTTCGACATGTAAGTTGAGTTGTAACTGCAATGAGACACGTAGCTTGAGTGTTCTGATGAACTATGACTCTCCCGAGTCTAGGGCAATTTCTACCACTAGCCGAAATGAAGTATCAACCTGCCCTGAGTCGTCCAAAATTTTACAATCATATTTGAGTCCTTTAATGAGTATGTGGACTTACTCTATGGCTAGATGAACCTAAGTAGGAGTGTGACATGCTGACTTATCGAACCTGATGGCATATTCTGGTACCGTCATATGACCTGACACAACCGTTCAAACCTCATGCGCCACGTATTATGGATAGTCCGAGAAACAAACTCTTTTAGAAGAATTTATGAGAACTGAGTCAAGTAGTTGGTGTTGTAATGGCTGTTCGTCCTCTTCATAGGCTTGCTACAAATACCGGCGACCAATTTCTTCTTTTACAATGCTGACTCAATACCGCTGAGCTACCCCATTTATTCATATACTCTTCGTTATTCTTTGGGGTAACTCTTATCCCTATTGATGCACAATGATCCCAAAAGTATAACTCTATACAGATAAATTTTCGGCACGAACCATATAGTCTAGAAGTTCCTTAGCCACGGTACTCCCTTTGGAGCACCCCAAAATCCGCAACCGTGACTTCCAAGATGAGTAGACCTTCTGTAGATTTAAAGTTATTTATATAACTCCTTTGGTACTGAGGTATAGGGTCATTAAGGAGGCAAACATACCGCAAGTCCAAGCTTTATCTCTTGCAAAATCTCATGCCTTATACGTTCCAGGCCCAAACCGATATAACACATGACCCCGCAATCTATTCCTTGACAGTGGACTTCCCCACTTGGCACGAAGTCATTGGTCACAACGTCTGATAATCCACAATGTTAAACTTCACAACTCATATAAATCGACCCCATTGCTTTCAACTTATTCCCTTGTTCTGCGATACTGGAGTAGATATAAATCCTTCTGCGATATGGGTTAGTCCAACATGTACCGACTGAGCTAGAACCTCCGCGTCTAGATCCATTTGAGACTGTACAAATAGGTGCTGATGTTCGAGCTTTATACTAAGCTCCGCTTATGTCTCTTCCCCTAATCGTAGCTGTCATTGGGGCTTCACCTCTTGTCCGATTGTAGACGATTTGCGTGTTGTCGAGATTTTTGAGAGGACAAGAATAGACAAGTTCAATCATCAATGGTAGAATAAATTTGCACGATAGAGTATAATAGAAGTGAAATTGTTCCTAAATTCATAGCCTTTGAGAGATAACTACAGACGTCTTCGTACCGATCCTTCAGACTCTACCAAGTGTGTTCGTGAATTGTGAGACCTAAGAAACCTAGTGCTCTGATACTAACTTGTCACGACCCAACTTCCCAACCTTAGGGATCGTGATGACGCCTAACACCACACTTGCAAGGCAAGCCAATGTTAGAAATCGATTAACTATTTTTCTTAATTAATTACTTAAGCATAAATAAAAAAATTCCAAATGAACTTAACTAGAATAATTCCCAACAACAATAAAATAAAATAATAATAATGACCCATTAAGAAAAACGAACCACGAACTAATTATAATGTAACGACCTGACCGGTCATTTTGAGAGTTAGCGTCCCGATCCCCTGATAACTGTGTCTTCCATGTCTTATTATGCTAATGGAACGAGTCGGAGAGTCGAGTGATGAAAATTGGAGTGCTTTCAGACATATAGTCCTTTAAGGTGAGCTTTAACCTTAGAAATTGGACCTTAGCGGGAGCTGTGTGAAGACGGATCCGGAATGGAAATCCGCCGACTCCGTTAGCTCTATTGAGTGATTCCGGGGTTGGGAGCATGTTCAGAATGTGTTTTTGAGGTAAGGCGTAGACTTAGGCTTGAATTGGCGAAAGTTAGAATTTCGGCCAATAGGTGAGATTTTGATATCGGACTTGGAATGGAATTCCGAAAGCGACAGCAGGTCCGGAATGTCATTTAGGACCTGTGTGCAAAATTTGAGGCCATTCGGGCGAGAGTAGACGTGGTTCGACATCGAGGGTGAATTCTTAAAAATTCCTAAGTTCCTAGGCTTGAATCTATGCATTTTTGGATATTTTGATGTTAGGGGACGTGTTTCTAAGGCTCGACCAAGTTTGGATAGGGTATTGGGGTCAGCTGGTGGTTTTGGGTGAGGTCGCGGGGGCCTCGGGGTTGTTCGAATGCTTATCGGGAAGTTTGGATAATTTTATAGAGTACTGAACCAGACCTGTATCTGGTGTTCCGCACCTGCGATGGAATTTCCGCAGGTGCGAGCACGTAGGTGCGGGACTTATGTCGCAGGTGCGAAGCTCGAGTAGGCCTGGTCAGGGATCGCAGGTGCGACCTGGGCTCCGCAGGTGCGGAACCGCAGGCGCGACCTTTCTATCGCAGGTGCGGTCCTAGGGCTTTAAGTGATTTTCTGCACCTGCGATGATAATTCCGCAGGTGCGGTACCGCATGCGCGGTGAAAGGGACCGCAAGCGCGGAAATCCCTGTTCTTATTCCGAAAATCCGAAGGTTATGTTATTTCACCATTCTTGAGTTGTGGGAGCTCGGGAGAGACGATTTTTGAGAGGATTTTCAGCTGGGTAATAAAGGTAAGCGATTTCTAACCACCATAGGTTAATTTCCATGTCCCTAATCTAAATTCCCATACGTAAATTCATGATTTTGAGTTGAAATCGGGGGAAATTGGAAGAAACTTCTTAAACCTAATTTTGGGGGTTTTGATGGGGTATTTGACCTCCGATTTGAGAGATTTTCATGTGGTTTGACTCGTGAGTGAATAAGGATTTGGAAAATGAATAATTTACCCGATTCCGAGATGTGGGCCCGGGGGGCGTTTTGGTCAATTTTTCTAAATTCGCGTATTAGTTCCGAATTTATTAGTTACTTTGATTTCTTGAATTTATATTTACATTATACCATCGAATTGAATAGATTTGGGCCACCCGGAGTTGGATACTCGTGGCAAGAGCGTGATTATTGATTGATTTGCACAGTCGAGGTAAGTGGCTTGCCTAACTCTGCGTTGGGAAATTTTCTTTAGATATTTTTTACTGGTTTTTACTATAAAAACCCCGTGTACGTGAGGTGACGAGCGCGTGCATGGGACATTTTCACGAAAATTTCATAGTTCTTTCTATAACCTGCCTAAATTTCAATTCTATTATTACTGTCCTCGATTGAGCTGAATAACAATTTAATATTTTATCATAACCACTGATTTTACTTGATTTTTCCCTCGTTACTACTGTTTGAACACAATTTAAGTACTTTACCCTTATTTACTAATGATTTTCCCCAAACCTTGAAACTTCGCTTTATCCGATATATATATATATATATATATATATCTTGCATTGCATATTTAAATTGGGACTACGGACCGAGATCTGGGAGCTTTCCCCCTGTACTGCATTGCATATTTAAATTGGACTACAAACCGAGATCCGGGAGCTTTACCCCTGTACTGCATTGCATATTTAAATTGGGACTACGGACCGAGATCCGGGATCTTTCCCCTGTACTGCATTGCATATTTAAATTGGGACTACGGACCGAGATCCGGGAGCTTTCCCCCTGTATTGCATTGCATGATTATCACCTGAGTTATATGTTGTGCCGAACAGGAGATTCATTACTCTTTTTTTCTTATCTTTACTTTGAATTGTCGTTAATTATTACTGTTTACTTAACTGTTAACTATATCTGTCTTATTTTTTGAATTACAACCTCAGTAGAGCCTCAACCTGACCTCATCACTACTTGACTGGGGTTAGGCTTGGCACTTACTGGGTACCAAATGTGGAGTACTCACGCCCTTCTGCGCATGTTTTCCCCATGTGCAGATCCAAGTCCTAGTACGTGATATTCCGGGTTCTGGGTAAAGTAACTGTTCATGCCGAGCGGCGTCGACTTAATTATGATTTATTTCACTTACTGTTATTTTACCTATTTTATCTAAATTGCGCTTGAGGAATAGGCTTACCTAGTCATCTAGACTAGGTGCCGTCACTAGACCCAGTCGGAGGGAGAATTGGGTCGTGACTACCCAGGGCCTGGTGTCACAATCCACGAACTACTAAAGAATACTACAAATAATGGCCGAAAGAAATAGTGTAACTGTTCTGAATATAGTAAAACAGTATAATTAAAAATAGGAGAAGACTCTCGGAATCTTCGAACGCCGGCAGAAGTACCTCGTTTCTCCAAATGAATCGGTGGTCGTCCTGAAATCCTCTACTGCTGACTAGTACCTGGATATGTGCAAAGGAGCACAGAGTGTAATATCAGTACAACCGACCTCATGTACTGAGTAAGTGCCGAGCCTAACCTCGGCGAAGTAGTGACGAGTCTAAGGCGGGGCATTAACAACATATACCCGTGTCACTAATATCTACAACTACACAATAACACAATTCTACACAAACAAGAAAAATATAACTGAGGCCATAAATATAAAGCAAGAAAGGGAAATCTAAACAAATAATTAAATAGATGTTGCAACAAATTAGAATAACTCAGCTGCCCTTTTCAGGTCTCAGTTATAACCAATTCTCAATAACTTTCAAATCTCAAATCTTTAACTTTAAATGAAAATGGTGTCAAGAATATATAAAGAGTGGTAAAATAAATATTTAAGCTTTTCAAAACTTTATTTTCTTTGAAAATCAGTTGAATATAAATGTTCTCCCTTATCGCTCCTTGTTGCGGCGTGAAACCCACTCCCACCTGTCCTCCCTTATTGCTCCTCCCTGAATATATCACCCTTATTACTCCTGTTGCGGCGTGCAACCCGATCCCACATGTCCTCCCTTATCACTCCTTGTTGCGGCGTGCAACCCGCTCCCACCAGACATATCATATCAATTTGTTTATAATTTTTTCACAACTCAGGCCAAGCCTTTTACAATATTTTTGTCTCAACAATTAAAAATAAGAAACTGTATCTTTCTCGTAAACTTCATCAATATCATCTCAACCATGAAACCAACAAGAATATCAAAATATGTAAAATTCATAAAACAATGCCAAACCTCTTAACCGTTTTATATCACAAGGAATAACAACTCAAACAACCAATACTTTTTCCAAAATATCCACAATAATATCTAACAACAAATTAATAAGGCCAAATAGTCATAGAAACAATAATGAACATATCACAATTAAGACAATAATCAATTAAGTTGGGGACGGGGAAGGGATCATGTTTAACAAACAATTTGGGTGGTGCATAGATACTCGTCACCTCACCTATACATCACGCCCATGCATTTCACATAGCAAGCAAGTGGGGAGTCCTATTCCCTCGAGCCAAAGTTAAACCAAACACTTACTTCAATTCTGCAGGTCACTCACTGCTCAATTATTGCTTTTCCTTTTGAATCCACTTCTAACTTGCTCGAATCTAATCAAAATTAACTTAATATCATTAACTAATGCTAAAAGAACTAACTTTATTAAAAAATATATTGTTTCCTAAGTTTTCTAAAAAAAAGTGAAAACCCGACCCCGGGCCCGCTTGGTCTAAACTCGGGGCTCGGACCAAATTACGTTTACCCACGAACCCAAATATGCTATTAATTTTTAAATCCGACCTTAATTTGATATAAAAATTCAATTTTTACAAAACTCCCTAATTCTACCCAAATCCTAATTTTTTACCATGAAAAATCTTTGTTTTTGCTTTAAAAGTGATGCAAAATAGTAAGGAATTGAAATAACATGGTTTGAAATTGATTACCTATAAATTGGGGATGTAGATTGTTGAAGAAATCGTTTTTAGGACTGCAACCTCGAAAAATTGGAGAAGAAAGGGTTCTGCCTGGTTTAACAGTGTATTTATATGACTGGGCGAGCCTTCTATGCGACCGCGGAAGAAGGGATGCGATCGCCTAGAATAAAAAAAATATCCCTCGAATTAACACTATGTGATCGCGGAAGAACCTATGCGATCGCATAGAACAAAGTTGACCCCAACAATTTAACACTATGCGATCGCGAAAGAATCTATGTGATCACATAGAACAAAAAGGGACCTCAGACTTTACACTATGCGATCGCGGACATTCCTATGCAATCGCATAGAATAAAAGACCTGGACACCAGAAAATGAAAACCCAGCAATTTTTCTTAAGTTCAAAACATCCCGTGGCCTATCTGAAACTCACCTGAGCCCTCGGGGCTCTAAACAAAATATGCACGCAAGTCTAGAAATATCATACGGACTTGCTCGTGCGATCAAATCGTGAAAATAACATGTAAAATTATGAATTAAACCTCAAAACTCATCATTTTCAACAAGAACTCTTAAAGTTCATAACTTCTCAACCGGATGTCCGAATCACGTCAAACGAACTCCGTATTTCACCAAATTTCACGGTTAACCTTTTGATATCATAACAAATCTGTATGGGGCTTCAGAACTAAAATACGGGCCCGATACCAATGATTTTAATATTATTTCTTTTCTTTAATTCACAAACATTACAACAAAATAATTTCTTTCAAAAATTAAATTCTAAGGCTTGGGACCTCGGAATTCATTTCCAAGCATACGCCAGAGTTTCATATTTTACTACGGACCTCCCGGGATCGTCGGTACACGGATCCGAGTCCGTTTACTCAAATGTTGACCAAAGTCAACTTTTATCAAATTTAAATTCAAAAATCACTATTTCTCATATTTTCACATAAAAGCTTTTTGGTTTCACGTTCGAATTGCGCATGCAAATTGAGGTATTTAAGTTTAGTCTTTCTATGGCTATTTAGCATGAAAAGGAGTTTAATTGTATAAAATGACCCCTTGGGTCATCTCACTTTTATTATTAAATTTTTCGTGTAATATTAAAAAGTATACCCCATTATTAAGAACAACTAAGAAATAGTTAATACAAAAAGAGTGAGAAAGAAAAAGAAAAATAATTGATAAGAGTTAATATTACTGATGATTCAGCAAACATAACGATATAAAAGTATAATGTGAGATTGAGCTTTTTACTCTTTAAAAATAAAATTTATGGTGGATAAAATTATAAAAACAAGAGATGAACTAATAGTACAGATCTAAATGAACATAAAATAGATTATTTTTTATGTAAGATCAAATAATTAAATTTTTCAATTAATTTTAAAGCATGTGAATCCAATTTAATTATCTTTCAAGTACATCATATGAGTAAAATTATTTTTCAAGTAAAAAAATCTTAATGTACATAAATTTATTCCATACAAAGAGCGTTAGAGATTAAAAAATTATATCTCAAAGTAAAAAAATATTAGCATATTATTAAGAATCAAAAGGCCATATAAGTGTACGAGGAAACACAATTATAACTAAATCATGAACAAGAACACGTTTTTTAAGACTGTATTATAAAGAATCTACTATGGTATAGCGGGATTATCCTTTGTGACGCCTTCGAAATTGAAGTAATATTCCTATGTCATATATTGCTTGCAAATGTCATATCAAGATGCATGGTACTGTTAACAATAATAATAAGTGATGTACTAACAACGATTTTATTATGAGGTCCTAACTCACTTTAGATTTGATATACCTTTTTAAACAGTTGAAATAACCACCATAAATATATCAAAGTAGAGCAATGGTGCTAAACTTACAAGGAAAGCAATATTGATAACATGAGATGAAATGCTTATGGCTAAGCGTCAAAGGATAAAAAAATTGCCCATAGTTTTAGAGATTTATTAGATATCAATGAACCGTTTGGTGGAAAAGTAATAGTTTGGAAGGTGATTTCCGTCAAGTAGTATCAGTAGTTCCAAAATCGATGAAAATAAAGACTATAAAAGCTAGCTTGCCAAAAATATACTTATGGCCTCAAATAAATAAAATTTCAAATAACAAGAAATATAAAAGTAAGAACATATCCATCATTCAATGACTTCTTTCGTGTGGGAAACGAAGAAGAGCATCCAATAAAAGATGATTTGGTTCTTCCAGAACACGTGTGGTTATCAAGCCCAATGGTAAAAGAAAAATACTTCCACCATTAGATTAAAACTCATTGTGCAAATTACATGATATAAATTAAAGAGCTATCTTAGCCAGCAGAAATTAATATGTTGATCGACTAAATAAAAGGTTGATTGCTAAGTTTTATGGTAAAAACAAAATATTTTTCAATTATTGACTCAGCAGAAGATGATACCAAAAAGAATGCTTAAATATATTAATGCCAAATGGTCTTCCAGCATTTGTTTTCAAGTTTATTATTTTTTACATATGTTAGTGTCACTGTATATATAATAGACTAAGTTAAAATTGGCATATAGGATAATTTTGACGAAAAATATGCCAATCATGCTATTGAAAAACTTAGATACGCCGAATAGCTTATGTAATAGCACACATATGGTATAAGAAGTTTTGACAATTTTATCATACGTACAAAAATTATGATACTAGTCAATGTGCTTCTAAGTATATTCTTATCCATGAATTCAACTTTCATTTTCTGAAACTAAGGAATATCATTTTAAATTTGTGTGAAAATAATTTTAGTATGCTTATGTTTTTGTAAATATAACAAATAAAGCACAAGGACATACATCATAAATATTGGATTATATTTAGCGCAATATGTTGCTCGCACGAACAACTGTATATTGCACTTTCAATAGGGATATCAAGATCGACAACAAGAGTTCTGGTTAAGGCAAAACAACCAAAGCATTATAAGGAAACATACACAAAAAAATATTGTCCACAAATAAGTCTTCGTTAAGATACCATCACATTAAATACTTTTAAATTATAATACATAATTATTTAACTAACATGACAAAATTGATCATTTGTGTAAGTTTGATGATGTTCTTTTATTTTATATTCACTTATTATGCTAATGTAATAATATTTCGGCATGTAGATGATTGTCGTATTATTACGTATAAAATTTCTCTCATTAAATAAATTTTATTGCTCCTTCGTATAAATAAATGCTTAAACCATTATTAATGTGCGATGCACGTTTATCTATATGCTAGTTAAAGTAAAAATACATATATTTTAACCTATGGAAAAATGCTAAATATATGTATGAAAAACAAATATTTTATATTTATTAAATTAATGTAAATATTAATTGCGGCGTACTATATAACTATAGAACAGTAGCCGGCCATTAAATTTCTTTCTTTCTTTTGTCAAAAAGGGCACTAAGTTTGAGAAATTTGACTTGTCATCCCTTGGTTACTGTAACAAGTTTCTCTTTTTCTTTTATTAAACAATAATGTATTAAAATAAATATGATCAACGAAAGGAAAAACGAATAAATATGATTCCTTTGTTTACCAAGGATTCCAATCCATCACGAACAGAGAAAATGATTTGTTGATACATTCAAGTAATTAAACCGTTTCATAATTAAGAAACTCAATTTATTGTTATAACCTTAAGTTTTGAGTAAGATTGACTTATTTCTATTGTTTTGAAAACGTATGCCAAATATAACTAATTACACGCAAGAATATAGAGAGATTGGAATAAATAAAGGGTCTTATTCCATTGTAATTCATCCCAAAATTTAATAAGAATTCTCTCTCTGCAATATTGTTTTTCTTCTTTTATTGTTTCATAACACGTTATCAGCACGAGACTCTAACCAATTAAGTAGAAGCTTTGGGATTGAGCGTAATGATTGTCAATTGCTCAATGAACTTCCTTCATGATTAAATTCTGGATTTAAGGTATGTTTTACTTTATTATTCGATTTTAAATTCTTGAACTTCTATAATTTGATTTTAAATGCAAGCAAAGACAATAAAGTTTGATTATAACTCTTATAGAGTTTGCAAGAAATTATAACCACCCGAAGTGATAAAATTTCTGTGCCTTGCATGATCAAATCACGTATGATTATGGGCACAAGAAGTGAAAACCCGTCCCATTGAATTTGCTTCATTCTTATTCCCCTTAAAAGGATATGATAGCAGTATGTGATAGTCTGAAAGAAGACAATTATTACCGTGAAGGTATCAATGGATATGGACGTGGCGAAATTATAATCGTCATCATTGTGATAACGAGAATAATAAGAATTCTCAAAATAATATTTCACTCTTATCTAGTTCCTTCTTGTGCAATCATCTTATGAAGTCTCATCAAATAGCTCTTCCACTTCTAGTGGTCACATTCAAGGCATAATATTGAGAATGCTCATTTGTCACAACCCGAAAATCCCACCTTCTGCCATGACTGCGTCAAACGTTGAACCCGCTAGACAAGTTAACGTTTGAACTAAATAAAACTCATTAACAACTAAGACGAACAAGATCACTAAGGCACTGATGGTCAACAATATGAAGGTTAACAAATTATCAAAATCAATATAGCAATTTCGAAATAAAAACCCATCTACAAATCCCAGAACTGGTGTCACATACTCACGAACTGTCTAAGAGATTACTAAAACAAAGGTCTGAAAATAAGTACATTTGACTATCTTTGAACTATAAGATAAGACAGAGCTGAAAGTGAAGGGTAGAAGGTGACGCCAAGGCCCACGAACGTCTGCGGGTCTACCTCGATGTCTCATGTATAAACTGGTGAAATACTCCGTCCGTCAGTGACCACCGGGTCCGGCTGCGTAGTCTGCACAACATAAAGAAGTGCAGATATAGCATCAGTACAACCGACCCCATGTACTAAGTAAGTGCCGAGCCTAACCTCGGCGAAATAGTGACGAGGCTAGGACCGACAACAATATATGTACATGTGCAATTCTATATAATAACAGGAAAATATTGGCGGAAGTGAGCAAGTAATACAGATACGGGGAGAACATGCAGGGGGTAATAGGGGCAACAAAATGCTAGCACAGTAGAACATGGTAATAACTGAAGTGTAAAAAAACAATAAAAGCAGGAATTAAACGTCTCAGGACAGATAATGAACAACAAAAGGCACGACATGTCCCCTCGTGCATAATCTCACAATCACTCGGCACGGAATGTCCCCTCGTGCATAAATAGCAACACTCGGCACGGAATGTCCCCTCGTGCAATAAATAATAAACGATCAACACGGCATGTCCCCTCGTGCGATAAATAATAAGCAATCAGCACGACATGTCCCCTCGTGCAATAAATAATAAATGATCAACACGGCATGTCCCCTCGTGTGATAAATAACAAGCAATCAACACATCATGTCCCCTCGTGCAATAAATAATAAACGATCAACACGGCATGCCCCCTCGTGTGATAAATAACAAGCAATCAACACGGCATGTCCCCTCGTGCAATAAATAATAAAAGATCAATACGGCATGTCCCCTTGTGTGATAAATAACAAGAAATCAGCACGACATGTCCCCTCGTGTGATAAATAACATAAAAGCAACAATATGATGTGAAAATCAACAATAAGAAGTCTCAAGTGTATGGAAATACTCAATAAAATTCTATCGTCCCGGCAAGGGGCTCAGCTATAACCAACCTCGCATCCGAAATATAATTTCAACGGTAAAAGCCTCAACTGAAACCAATAACACAATAACTCCCGATGTCATTTAACAACATCAAGGTATCACTTCTAAATCACCAATTACTCATATTACGGAGACNAGACTCTATACCTAATCCCTCAAGCTAAGGTTAGGCCAAACACTTACCTCAGCTCCAAAATGCAAGTCAAGCCTCAATCACAGCCTTGCCTCTCGAATCCAACTACGAAACGATAATACCTAGACATAATCGACTTAATAACATCAATAATTATTCAATAACTCAATCCCAACGCCTAATTATACATTTTCTATCATTCTTCCAAAAATACCAAAATCCGACCCCGGGCCCGCTTAGTCCAAACTTGAGGTTCGGACCAACAACCGATAACCCATTCCCCCACGAGCCCGAATATACAATTTGTTTTAGAATCCGACCCTAAAACGAGGTTGAATTCCCAAAAAATTCCATAAACCTAACTCTACCCTAAAAACCCCTAATTTCTACCTTGATTTCATGATTTTAGCCCTAGATTCTAGTGATTGATG
>ML299829.1:47066-61536 GCA_005239495.1 Nicotiana undulata | reverse complement strand
CTTGATAATTTCTTATGTGTTGAGGTTCCGCGTAGTGACGAGGTTATGTGAGCAGGATGGCTCCTGAGATTTAGATTATATATCACACCTCATTTGTGCTTGAGTTTTGTGGCATATGGCTCTATCAGTCTCCCCAGAATGGTATTATGCACTCAGCGTGCTTGTGACCGATGTCAGTAAATTGTAATAGTGAGCAATTCAGCTCTGTGTATATATTTCTTTATGTAAATTCTATGATGGGATCGGGTGGCACGCCGCCACAGGTATGTTATTTGGATCGGGTTGCGCGCCGCAACAGTGTGATGTTGAGCAAGACTCCTATAATGATTATTCTTGTGTTTTACTTACTATTTCTCTTAGGAAAGTTCATATTTATAGCGTGAGTCGGGTAGTCCCTTCCTGATGTTGTTTCCTTATGTGTCGTGTTCTAATTGTGGCCTATTGGCGCATTGTGGCATCGTGTGAGACTGTTGGTTATGCCTGGGGTGATTGGTTATCTGAGCAGTTCATGCTGGGTGAGACGAGATTTATAAATTTGTGATCTGTGTGATAAGACTATGCAAGTGTATTATAGGACAATCACCATCATTGGTTGTAATGAGATGATGATCTTAGTCAGGAGAAAGGATTTCAATGTTTAGTTAACTCTGCAGTTGGTTAGGAATTTCTACACATTTCCTCCGTTGTGGTGGTATCGTCAGCATTATAGCAGGATATATGTGTGTATCTTATAAGGTGCTTTGAGAGCATCAAATTCGTAGAGTTCTGGATATTAAGGTTCAGGGAGCGTAATTGTGGTCGGATGATGAATTATGCGGTGTATGGTGCTGATTCAGCAAAGATACGCAGTTGTGTTCCGGTGCCTCGTGTGGTAGTTGACGTGTTCACATATTAGAAGCAGGCATGGCAGAGAATTTCAAGTGTTGGAACTGGGGTCTCAGTTTATTATATGGATAAAAGGGAATATCTTCAGATTTTATCAAGCTAATGTGCTCAACTGGGTTGTGGTAGCACGGGCAGGGGCACGAGGGTTTAAAAAGTGATTTCAGATAACTCTGGGGCGATTCATGGCACGTTCGAGGACGAACGCATGTTTAAGTGGGGGAGAATGTAACGACCCGGCCGGTCGTTTTGAGATCCAGCGCGTCGTTCAACAGTTGGGAGTAATGAACAACTTCATTTCGGGTATTGTGACTTGTGTGTATTGTCAGAGTTGAAATTCAGGAGGTTTGGAGTTAAATTGAAAGGAAAATTCTCATTGCAGAAGCCTTAAGTTGAAGAAATTGAGTAAGATTGGAATCTTGAGTAAACGGCCTCGGAATCAGGATCCGAAGGTTCTAGCAGGTTCGTTTGGTGATTTCGGACTTGGGCGTATTTCCGGATCGGGATTTGGATAACCCGAGAGTGTTTCGGTGTATATTGTGGAAGTCAACACTTTTGAAGAAATTTCCTAAGTTTGGCTTGAAGCACAATTCAATGATATTGATGCCCGTTTGGGATTTCGAGTCTGGGAATAGCTCCGTATGGTGATTCTGGAGTTGGGAGCGTGATCGGAAGTGAATTCGGATGTCCGGAGGTCATTTAAGGTCATTTGGCTAAAGATAGAAAACTGAATGTTTTTGAAGAATTCGGCCGGACATGAAAATTATGATATCGGGGTCGGAATGTGATTCCGGAAGTTGGAGCAGGTCTGTAATGTCGAGTATGACTTGCGTGCAAAATTTGGGATCAATCGGACGTGATTTGATAAGTTTCGGCGTCGGATGTGAAAGTTAGAAAATTCAAAGTTCATAAAGTTGGATTTTAGTGCGATTTGTGATTTCGGCATTATTTGATGTGATTTGAAGCCTCGAGCAAGTTCGTGGGATGTTATGGGGCTGAGTCGTGTTTTTGGACGGGGTCCCGAGGGCCTCGGGTGTGTTTCGAGGTGGTTTCGGGGCATTTCAGGTTGAATTGTTGTTGCTGGTTTTCTGGTGTTGATGATGTTCTATGCGATTGCAGCCTTTGCTTTGCGATCGCAGAGAAGGAATTGAGGGGCAGTGATTTTTGGTCTGTGGATCGCGACCTCAGTGGTGCGATCGCGGAGAAGGATTTGGAGGGAGCTGGAAAAAATGCCTGTGCGATCGCAGGCATGCTTGTGCGATCACATAGAAGAAGTGTTCTACTGCACTGACTCGACTTCGGAGGCTCATATCTCACAAGATATAAGGAATTTGGAGATTGTATAAAAGTGAAAGTTGTATCCCTTTGTGTCTAGTTTCTAGAAATTTAAACCATTCATGATTTGGGTGTCCGGGAAGATGAAGAAGAAAGTTGTGTTGCGCATGGACTGACTTTGCCAGATTATATATAGAAATATATAAGGAATTAGGAGATGACCAACAAATGAAAGTTATAGATCTTGAAGTCTTGTTTTCAGAACATTCAACCATTTGTCATTTGGAGTTTTTTGCAAAACGTTATTACTATTCTACTGGAGGCTGTCCGGGCAGGCTGGCATTTGTTCTCCGCGATCGCAAAGAGAAAATTTTGGGCTGGAAAATTGTACTCCGCGATCGCAAGGCATTTTCCGCGATCGCACTGAGTAAATACCTGGGCAGTGCTGATTGAAAACGGGATTTTGGCATTTCTCTCTCATTTTTCAAAGCCATGGGCGATTTTTGGAGAGCTTCAAGAGAGGATTTTCGTCATCTATGTTAAGGTAAGTTACTCCTACTCATTTCAAGTTAGATACAAGATTATTACGTGGATTAGAACATGAAAATTAGGGAAAATTTGAGGAAAATTTGGAAGAAACCTAGAAATTTGGAAATTTGGATTTTAGCCACGAATTGAGCATGAATATTTGAGTAAATTGTATATTTGAACTAGTAAAGCTATGGGTAGAGTTTATCTTCAAGAAATTTTGGAATCCGGGCACGTGGGTCCGAGGGCATTTTGGTCATTTCACTTAGCGGAGTTGGGAAATTATATAATCTGAATTTTTAGCAAACGATTGAGTATATTTTCATTGGTTTATCATCATTTGGGTAGTTTTGGAGCGTTGTGCATCCATTGGAGTCGTCATAGAGGCTTGGAAGCCGGGTATGGATCTTCGGAGCGAGGTGAGTCTCCTTTCTAACCTTGTAAGAGGGAACTGTCCCCATAGGTGTTCTACATGCTGTGTGTAATTGTTTGTGGGGGTTACGTATGCACCAAGTGACGAGAGTCCGCACATAACGGCTATTGGTGTTATGTCCGGGTAGTTAGGCCCCAGATCATACCTTGTATTCTTCTTCTGATGAACTGTATGTTATGAAATCCTGCTATGTGTAGTTTTGCTTCTCTGAGATTTATGGAATTTAAAATTAAATGAAAGGAATTGTTTTACGGAATATAAAATGAAAAGAATTGTTTTACGGCAAATAGTATGAAAGGAATTGTTTTACGGAAAATAAAATGAAAAGAATTGTTTACGGAAAATGGTATGAAAGGGATTGTTTTACGGAAAGTATTATGAAAAGGAAAGAATATTGTGTGCGCATGTGACCGCTTCGCAATTTACATTCCGCGAGCGATGTGTGATTTCCCCCACTCTTATATTTGTAAAATATATGGGATCAGGCCGTACGCCACAAAGGAGTTGAGAAGTATTTGAAATATATATGGGATCGGGTCGTACGCTATGGCAGAGTTGAAAGGTAATTGTAATATATATGGGAGCGGGTCGTACGCCACGGCGGATTTAAAGATACATTCATGCGAGCGGGCCGTACGCCAAGGCTAATTTAAAGATACATTTATGGGAGCGGTCCGTACGCCACGGCGGATTCAAAGATACATTTATGGGAGCAGGCTGTACGCCACGACGGGTTCAAAGATACATTTATGGGAGCGGGCCGTATGCCACAACGAATTTAAAGAAAGGAAATTACTTATTTACTTATTATCAGAAGTTATTTGGATTACAATGCCTTATATATATATTTGCTGTTTAACCGCCTTCACATGTCTACTGCTTTCAGCATATTCTGTCCTATTTATATTGTTGGACCTTAGTGAGTGTCAAGTCGACCTCTCGTCACTAGTTCTTCGAGGTTAGGCGGGATACTCACTTGGTACATATATGTATATATACTCATGCTACACTTTCTGTGCATTTTGTTGCACATGTATCTTCATAGTTCAGCGATTGATTTGGAGACTTGCTCGGGCTGCATTCATCTGGAGGCGTTCCGTAGTTGACAGAGTCTCCTTCTTTCTATATCTTTACATTGTATCTCTATTGCTTTTGTCCCATTTATTTCTCGGACAAGAGTTGTATAATTGTATAAATTCTTAGAAACTGCTCATGTACTTGTGTCACCGGGTTCTGGGGATGTGTTGAGTCTTGTTTTATTGAATTAAATGGATTTCCTATCGTGTTTAATTTACAAAATTTTATTTATTTGATTGTGAAAAGCAATAAAGGCAACGATTTTGAAATTGTTAAATAGGATGGTATTTCAACTGATTAAGGGGTTGGCTTGTCTGACAGTGGTGTCCGACGCCATCACAACCCATAGGTTTTGGGTCGTGACATTAAATCTGTGGTTCCAAATCGGAGTTTTCTCACCTCTGTCCATTTTCTTAAAAACCCTAGTCACTTTCTGCTTAAGTCTGTTCAGATCTCTATAGATCTGAGATGATTTTGAGTTTATCTGATATTTTTCTTTAAAAAGTCTTCTGTTTTTTATTATTATTAACCAATTTTTGTTTTCTCTAAAGCTAGAGTTTCATCTCTTTATGTTTCTGCAAAAAAATTCTAAAGAGTTTGAGTTTTTTTAACTCTGATTCTCTTTGTTTGCTCGACTAGATTTCATATCTATGTTCTAATCCCTAGGGTTTCTACTAATTTCACAGTTCGTTATGATATTTTTCCGTTATTCTTTGGCTCGGTCAATTAAAAAGATTAGCTGATTTTATTTGCCTAATTAGGGTTCGAAATTATATTTTCTGTTGAAATTGGTATTTCTCTGCGATTTTTACTTATTTTTCCTTATTTGTGACTCATAATTGGTACTACTTCGCTTAATTAGATTACTAGCCTAATTTCTGGGATTTGAATGTTTTAACCGGCCCATAAATGGTCTCTGATTTATTTGTTTACCTTATTAAACCTCAAACTTGGCTGTTAATTGATTCTTCCTAATTTAAGTGGCTTTTCCCGGATTCTGTTGTGTTAATTGATTGGGTATAGCCCTAATTAACCGGTTAATTTATTTGCATACCTTATTTGTGAACTCTTAATTTTCTTTGCCTTATTTGTCTACTCTTTTGAATGCTATATAATCCTCCCCATTCTGATTTAAAATAAAACACGAAAACACATGAAAAGATACAAAAAACACCTACATACACACAAACTCTTACTCACACACTCACTATTGTAGTTCTTTCTGTTACTTTTAATTGCTGCACTGTCTAGCCGGCTGAAAGCCAAGGCCAGACTCTTGGATTCTATTTTCTTTCACCTTCCTATTTGCTATCTCCTTAACCTGTATGCCTCCATTTCTATTATCATGTTCTATTCTATATTCTATGTATTTAAACCTCAACATGCTTCTGTTTGCCCCCCGTGTTTTCCTATTTATTGCTCTCTTAGCCAGCATGCGTTAATTCCTGTTAACTTGTCCTGTTCTATATGCTAATAAGATTAGTATACCTTAGAATATTTTTGTTTGATCCATGACACTTGTTTACTTGTTTCTGAACTAGCATGTTTAATTCCAACTACCCCACCCTCCTCTATATGGTGTCTGATTAGTCATTTTAACTTGAGCATGTTGTTCTCTGCTTAATACATGTCTATATGATTCCACCTAGTAATAATTAAAAAAACTAAGCCAACTTATGCAATGTAAAACTTTGTTTGATTCAGTTGTATGCTCTGTGCAAAACTTGTTTAAGCCCGTCTGTAATTCAGGTGTCCCTGCTCTTGTTGTGATTGTTTAACTACTGGAATTCATGTTTGAACTCAATCTGCTAAATGTGGTTCTGTTCTATTTGTAGTTTTGTAATCTTGTAATCTATTTCTATTCATTTCTAAAATCCAAACTATTTTCCTAAAACTATCCTCTATCCTTATGTACTGTTTTCAAATTCTTACTCTTAGATATCTAGGGTCCAGCCACCCTCCAGTGTGAGCACTGCCTAGAGTCCATGAGACTCCTCCGAACTCTGACACATTTGGGCTGGCCTTCCAAACTTGTTTACAAAACTATTTTCTTTGAAAGGTTATGTTTTTACAAGGATTATTACATTACTACATACCATTATGAATAAATTACACAATGAAAAATCATTATACTATAGGGAGCCTTTGCAGGCCCAATGTCAACCTGGGAACCAGGCCTTCAAGCAAATCTGGAGTACACCAGTAGTCCATTCCATAACACAATTGGGCTTCTGGTATGTCAAAGTTCCCAAGAGCCTCAGGGACCCCGGGCTTAAATGGTCTCTGATTTATTTGTTTACCTTATTAAACGTCAAACTTGGCTGTTAATTGATTCTTCCTAATTTAAGTGGCTTTTCCCGTATTCTGTTGTGTTAATTGATTGGGTCTAGACCTAATTAACTGGTTAATTTATTTGCATACCTTATTTGTGAACTCTTAATTTTCTTTGCCTTATTTGTCTACTCTTTTGAATGCTATATAATCCTCCCCATTCTGATTTAAAATAAAACACGAAAACACACAGAAAGATACAAAAAACACCTACACACACAAACTCTTACTCACACACTCACTATTGTAGTTCTTTCTGTTACTTTGAATTGCTGCACTGTCTAGCCGGCTGAAAGCCAATGCCAGACTCTTGGATTCTATTTTCCTTCACCTTCCTGTTTGCTATCTCCTTAATGGGTATGCCTCCATTTCTATTATCATGTTCAATTCTATATTCTATGTAGTTAAACCTCAACATGCTTCTGTTTGCCCCCCGTGTTTTCCTATTTATTGCTCTCTTAGACAGCATGCGTTAATTCATGTTAACTTGTCCTGTTCTATATGCTAATAAGATTAGTATACCTTAGAATATTTTTGTTTGATCCATGACACTTGTTTACTTGTTTCTGAACTAGCATGTTTAATTCCAACTACCCCACCCTCTTCTGTATGGTGTCTGATTAGTCATTTTAACTTGAGCTTGTTGTTCTCTGCTTAATACATGTCTATATGATTCCACCTAGTAATAATTAATAAACTAAGCCAACTTATGCAATGTAAAACTTTGTTTGATTTAGTTGTATGCTCTGGGCAAAACCTGTTTAAGCCCGTCTGTAATTCAGGTGTCCCTGCTCTTGTTGTGATTGTTTAACTACTGGAATTCATGTCTGAACTCAATCTGCTAAATGTGGTTCTGTTCTGTTTGTAGTTTTTTTATCTTGTAATCTGTTTCCATTCACTTCTAAAATCCAAACTATTTTCCTAAAACTATCCTCTATCCTTATGTACTGTTTTCAAATTCTTACTCTTAGATATCTAGGGTCCAGCCACCCTCCAGTGTGAGCACTGCCTAGAGTCCATGAGACTCCTCCGAACTCTGACACATTTGGGCTGGCCTTCCAAACTTGTTTACAAAACTATTTTCTTTGAAAGGTTATGTTTTTACAAGGATTATTACATTACTACAGACCATTATGAATAAATTACACAATGAAAAATCATTATACTATATGGAGCCTTTGCAGGCCCAATGTCAACCTGGGAACCAGGCCTTCAAGCAAATCTGGAGTACACCCGTAGTCCATTCCATAGCACAATTGGGCTTCTGATATGTCAAAGTTCCCAAGAGCCTCAGGGACCCCGGGCATAAATGGTCTCTGATTTATTTTTTTACCTTATTAAACGTCAAACTTGGCTGTTAATTGATTCTTCCTAATTTAAGTGGCTTTTCCCTTATTCTGTTGTGTTAATTGATTGGGTCTAGCCCTAATTAACTGGTTAATTTATTTGCATACCTTATTTGTGAACTCTTAATTTTCTTTGCCTTATTTTTCTACTCTTTTGAATGCTATATAATCCTCCCCATTCTGATTTGAAAAAAAATACGAAAACACACGGAAAGATACAAAAAAACACCTACACACACAAACTCTTACTCATACACTCACTATTGTAGTTCTTTCTGTTACTTTGAATTGCTGCACTGTCTAGCTGGCTGAAAGCCAAGGCCACACTCTTGGATTCTATTTTCCTTCACCTTCCTGTTTGCTATCTCCTTAACGTGTATGCCTCCATTTCTATTATCATGTTCAATTCTATATTCTATGTAGTTAAACATCATCATGCTTCTGTTTGCCCCCCGTGTTTTCCTATTTATTGCTCTCTTAGCCAGCATGCGTTAATTCCTATTGACTTGTCATGTTCTATATGCTAGTATGATTAGTATACCTTAGAATATTTCTGTTTGATCCATGACACTTGTTTACTTATTTCTAAACTAGCATGTTTGATTCCTACTACCCTACCCTGCTTTTTTTGGCTGTTTGGTTAGTCATTTTTACTTCATCACGTTGTTCTCTGCTTAATACATGTCTATATGATTCCACCTAGTAATAGTTAATAAACTAAGCAAACTTATGCAATGTAAAACTTTATTTGATTCAGTTGTATGCTCTAGGAAAAACTTGTTTAAGCCCATCTGTAATTCAGGTGTCCCTGCTCTTGTTGTGATTGTTTAACTACTGGAATTCATGTCTGAACTCAATTTGCTAAATGTGGTTTTGTTCTGTTTGTAGTTTTGTAGTTTTGTAATCTGTTTCTATTCACTTCTAAAATCCAAATTATTTTCCTAAAACTTTCCTCTATCCTTATGTACTGTTTTCAAACTCTTGTTTGTAGTGTGAGCACTACCTAGGGTGTATGAGACTCCTCCGAACTCTGACACATTTAGGCTGGCCTTCCAAACTTGTTTAGAAAACTGTTTTATTTGAAAGGTTCTGGTGTGAGCATTTCCCGGGGTCCCTGATGCTCTTGGGAACTTTGACACATCAGAAGCCCAATTGTGTATTGAATGGACTACTGGTGTACTCCACATTTGCTTGAAGGCCTGGTTCCCAGGTTGACATTGGTGCTTCCAAGGCTCCCTATAGTATAATGATTTTTCATTATGTAATTTATTCATCATGGTCTGTAGTAATGTAATAATCCCTGTAAAAACAGATATGGGGTTATTAGTAAAAGCTGGGGAGGGATTTTTATATATCTTTGTTGGATTCGGGTAGAAATCATTCATATAGGATGTTGTGGTGATTCTTTATGTGCATGCCATTAGAAGCCATGCATATATGACTTATCTCATTATTTGTAATCCTTAAATTTTCACTTTGCATCCTAGAAATCCTGCTTCTAGGTCGTTTATCAATTCCGCATCAAGAACCATATTTTCAAAATCTCCATGTGTGCATTAGAAATCATGTTTCTAGGATCTTTTTTGTTGAACTTTCTTGGCAACTGGTTAACGCCTTTACCCACTTAGATATCATGCCTATATGAAATACATATAAAATCTGTCTTAACACTTAGACATCACGTCTATAAAAAATAAGTGTATAAATCAGTTTCTGCATTTAGATGTCATGTCTATAGGAAATAATGCTTGTAATCAGTTTCAACACTTAGAAAGCGTGCCTATAGGATCTAAAAAGATGAAATCTGCCTGTTAAAATCAATCATTGGTTTATAAATTATGGCCTGATTAACACTTAGATACCATGTCTATAGGATTCAGCCCGGTTATCACTTAGCCAAGCCTGTAGGATAATTAAGAATTCTTTGTTGAAAACTGTGATTTCATTCTGCTTGAAACATGCCTAGATTCAGAGTAAGTAACAAAATCAGTAAGCAAACTGATAGGTACTCGCTGTCTCGCTTATTAAAACTGTTATATATTCTGTTTAAGCTCATTTAGATATCCTGCCTATAGGACCCTAGATCATTTAAAAATTACTTGTTTGAATAGCGTGCATTTATTTGTCTATTTGTTGAGGTTAACATGAGCCCCTTAATTGCTCCTTATGTGACAGTCCTATTTGACTTTTGTTAGTCGCTTAGTTTTTCTCCTTTTAAGCAACATAGGTGAGTCTAGAACCACCTTAAATAGAGGTCCTAAACACCTCCAGGGCCATAGGTAAGGGACGAGTAGTGCACGCATAAGGTACGTACTAGATGCTATTAGAACACTTAGGTAATAATTTAAAAAGGGGAGGGTAACTAGGTAGTAAAGGAGATGATGACCTGTGCGCTAATGCTACGCATAACACCTCAATTTGGGGAAGGTTATCGAGTATTGCATGGAAGTGATCCTATAGGCTAATAAACTTAGGACCCCCTTTTAATTCATATGGTAAAGCAATATCTGTTTGTTTTTAAAATTGTTTTATTTTCCTTTTAAAGACTAATTCGCTTAAGTTGAGTTTGGTCGGGACCCACCGTTGTGGACCTCGATGGGTTCCTAACACCTTCCCCTCAAGGTAATTTCGAGCACTTACCCAATCTCTGGTGATGTAAATCGGTTTATGAGTTATTTGCTTTAGGTTTCCTAACGCACCTTACTCCGTTAGGAGGAGACTCTTTAAATCCCATACCCCATCCCAAAAGGGAGGGAGTTTTCCCCAAAATATCGAAACCCGGACTCCACGAGGAAAAATGGGGCGCGACATTAAGCTTGACAGAGTTATGGGGAGGTTTTATCCACCTAATGGATATTTTTGTTTTAGGTTGTTGGGGAGAGTTTCTTTCGTCAAAAGATTGTATTCCCAAGTTTGCCTAAGGACTAGGTTGACATTTAGAGAGTTATTGAGGTTATTAATGTTGTTATTATTTCTATTTTTTCAAAGATTCCAGATGGCAAAGAGAAAAATGTTGATCCATTGATGGATGTTACCATTGACTAATTTACAATTTTTCAGGCATATTAACTAGTGTGGGTGCTACTATAATTTTGGAAGTTTAAACCAATGTCTTTCCAAAAGAGAGTATCTATGGGACAATTTAAAAAAAATATGCATGGCATCTACTATCTGTAATCGACAAATTGGGCAAAGTGGATCAATATTAATTCCTATATGAAAAAGGAAAGACCTACATGGAATTTTGTTATGCAAACATTGCCAAAGGAAGAATTTAATTTTATTTGGACAATGGAGATTCCATATCCAATTAGATTCATGTTTGTTAGAGAGGTTGGTCAAGATTTTCTTGTAGTAGCTTATAACAAGATTTAGTCGTGAATGAACCATTAGTGGTCATATCCCAAGTAGTATGATCTTTACCAGTGTGGTGAGTAGGAGTAGGGGTTGGCTTAATTTTTATAGTTAGGTCGTTAGGTAGGTCAAAAGAGATTTTTGACATGTCCCATGAACCTCTTGTTATTAGGTCTTGTATAGAGAGTTTATAGTCTAATTGATGTAGGGGTCCCTCAATACTATTCCTAAGGCTAGAGGAGTTGTGAATCCATCTATATTTCTAAATTTAGAGCGATTACTAGGGTGTCACAGGGTTCCCTTCATATATATTTTCCAACCTTTTAATAAGGCTGCCCAAATAAAGGAAGAGGTATGGGTAGACTTTTTATTGGCATACTTGGTACAAATAAGTTGCGCCCAAGGATTATTGTTAAAAGTGACAAGCCTCCAAGTAAGATCGGTGAGCATTACTTGATTTTTATTAAAAGTTGAACGAGTCCCTAATCCTCCTTCTGATTTATCCAAAGTAACTATTTTCCAGTTTACCAAGTGAATTTGTTTCTTAGTGTTTGTGGTACCCCATATGAAGTCCCTCTGAATTTTGTCTATTTGGCTCAGGATTTTTGAAGGGAGCATGGTATATTGCATTAAGTGGGAAGGAATGGAATTTAGGGGGAATTAGCCAGGGTAGTTCTACCAGCTATGTTTAGGAGGTTTGTCTTCTAATGAGATAGTTTATTTCACATTTCATCAATAACAAATTGGTAATCCACTGACTTAGGTTTGTGAGATAAGATAGGGAAGCCAAGGTATTTTTCAAAGTCTAAACATAGCTTCATGTTGAAGAGATTAGCAAAAAATAAAATAGTTTCTTGGGTGCATTTTTTGGAGAAAACTAGTCTGGATTTTGAGTAGTTAATGAAAAGACCAAATTCTCTCATAAAAAGATCTAGACAGTTTTGATGCAAATGCCAGTTTTATGATTTTCTTTCCCAATTAGGGTTAAGTCATCTGTAAAGAATAGGTGGGAGAAGCCAGGGACTTTAGGAATAATTTTTACTAGGTCCCATAATAGAGTATCAATTGATGTTCATTCAATTTAGACATAAGATCCAGACATGAAATAAAAATATAAGGAGACATAGGATCCCCTTGTCGGATACCTCTACTAGAGCTAAAGTAATTCGTTTTAGTTCCATTTACTATAATACTAATTTAACTTGTACTAATACAGAGCATTATAAGCTTAGATATTTTGGAAGCAAAGTTAAAGAAGGTAAGGGCTCTGTATATAAAATTTCATTTCAATTTATCAAAGGCCTTTTCGAGGTTAATTTTTAAAAGCATATCCTATTTAGTGATTTTTGAGTTGTGCATGTTGTTCATGATTTCTTGGATAATAATAGCATTGTCAGTGACTCTCTTATTTTTAATAAAGCTTATTTGAATAGGACTAATGAGTGTAGGGAGAAAAGGTTTTAACCTATTAGCGATAATCTTAGTAATAATTTTATAAAAAGTGTTACAAAGGCCAATAGACCTAAAGTTTTTAAGGTGATTGGCATTAATAATTTTAGGAATGAGACAAATGTAAGTATTATCCTGTAGGGAGGTTTTGAGATTGAAAAACTTTATGACAGAAATTAACTATGGAATCCCCTAATATATGCCAGTAGTTTTGGTAAAAGAAGGGATGGATTTCATCAGGACCCGGAGCCTTATGTGGTTTGAAGAAAATACTGCATTGGTGATTTCTTCTTAGGCTAGGGGCCTGTCCATGATGTCTAAATTGACAGAAGGGTGTTTTTGAGTTCGACTCTTAAAAGTTGAAGACTTACTAATTATCTTGGAGGTACTATAGGTATTATTAAAGAACATAGAAGTATGGTCTATAAACAACTTTGCATTGGTGCCAGTCACCTTTCCCATCCTTAAAGTACATAATCGAATTGTGACATTTTCTATTAGAAGCCATAATATAAAAAAATTTATATTAGCATCGACGTCATTACACCAAGAAATACGAGAACGATGTTTCCAAAAGTCTTCTTCAATTTTAAGAATATTGTTATAATATTGTTGAAGGATTGATTCAAAGTTCATTAGAAAAGGACTAGTTTGGTAGTTTGGAGAGTTTTGGATGCCATGCAGACGTGCCAAAATAGTTTTTCCTATTTGAATACGTCTCCAAAAGTGTCATTTTTTCAGGGAATGACTTTTTCTTTTAAAACCTCATGAGCTTTGTTCAGGTTATTGTTTTTCCAACAAGCCTTAACTAAATTTATAAAGTACGGATGATTACACCAACATGTTTCTAATCTAAAAGGCTTCCCATTGTGACACGAGTTTTTGGGGGATAATTGAAGCAATAGATGGTTATGGTCCGAGTGGGTATTTGGCAAATGGATAACTACTGCTTTAGGGAAGATTTTTAACCATTTATCATTAACAAAAATCCTATCTCGTCTATCCATAATTAATTTGTTGGATTTCCTTCGGTGGTTGGACCAAGTATACTTGCATCCTTTAAAACCTATGTCCATAAGGTTACATTTATTAATACTATTCCATACACGTGAACTACGTCTACGGTTAATAGGATTGCCACCAAATGTATTGTTAAAATCCTCCCCCCCCCCCAATAGCCAAGGACCTTCGTAATTTTCATGAATGTTTTCAATATTATTCCAAAGGTTGTATTATTACTAATATTGGTACTCGCATATATTGAAAGGAAAATAGCCAAGAATTATCAAACAGACGTACCTCAATGTTGACATGTCTTTCCTGGTCTCTCCTAACAAAGTTGCTTACTTTGACAAGCTCTGGGTTCCAAAGAATTACCATTCCACCAGATTGACTATTTGAGGGACCTTGACCATTTGAGTAAAGGAGAAGTCACTGAGAAGGGAGATATGATTTTTCATTCTAGTCTCTAAGAGAGTAACCATGCAAGGTTTGTAGGTGTCCAACATCTCTTTGAAGTTTATCCTAAAGGTCTCATTATTACCTCCCCTTATATTTCATATCAAGAAATTTGTAGGACGATACATTATGCTAACAGGATCAGGGTTATGAATGCTTCCATTTTCTCTCATTCTCTCAGGATGAGGGACTGGGTTTCTTCTTATCGATGGAACTAGAATCATTGCATGATTCCCCACAGTTGGGTCCCGGGGAGGCCTCACATCCATTGATCATTTTTAAAGTTTCGGAGGGGGGGGGGGGGGGGAGAGGGGCTGAAGCACAAATCTCTTCTTTA
>ML299829.1:0-47034 GCA_005239495.1 Nicotiana undulata | reverse complement strand
GTATTTTTTTTAAGGTGGGGGGGGGGGGGGGGGGAGGAGAGGGGACTGAGCACATATCTCTTCTCTAGCAGTTCCTTGAAAAGAAATACTTTTAACTCGTTGAGACATGAAAATTCTAGGACTAGTCTGGACACCAGCAAATTTATTTCCTCTACTTCCTCTATTTGAATGTTTTCATGTTCTTGTGCATTGGGAGGGGATTGTACTTGAGGGACAAGTTGTGGTATTGGTGGTGGAACATTTGGTGGATTCTGTGTTTGATATGAGTTTGCATGGGGAGGGGTTTGCATGTGGGGATTTGTTTGAGTTGTTGCATTGTCGACTGGGTTGGACCAAGGCATGAAGATTGGGTTCATGTTGGAGATCTCCTCCGGAGGAAAGAAAGAAAGTTTCACATGAACATTTTGAGTTTGAATTTGATTGAAGTGGGGTGGTAAGCTCCATTGATTCCTCATGATTTGGGCTTGGTTTAAGTTCATTGATGGGTCTAGCGGGTGAAGGATGTTGTTCATCCACACATGATTGAGGTAATTTCTCATTGCCATATGATTTCTTCTGACACTAGTTGAGCTAGGAAGTGGGAGTTTTGGAGGACAATTACTATGTCTTGACCATCCAATGTCATATTGAATGATATTGCATGACCCATTAGTGCTTGTTCCACCCAGGAGAGGAATTGATAATCTTGGGGAAGTGGGGTTGAATGTAGAATATTTGGTTGCCCGCCAATGTATTTTCAGGGAGTGGTAGACTTGACATGTTTAGGGCACGTTGGTGTCTCAAGATTTGGATAAGTCGGTATCTCCTTCTTTGAGAGATTGGGATTCTTGGCATTGTTAATAGGTTGTTGGTGGTTTATATTTAGGCAGTGTATTGAGCTATCTTGGGTTGGTTTTGGGTTAACCGATGGTATAGGGTGGAGGTCAATGATTGTATCTATTTGCATATCTTTATGGTTCCTTGAAGGAGTGGTATTAATAAGATTTTGGTTAGATTTTGCTTTTGAAACGTGTTTGGCTTCATTGGCCATTTGCGTGATTGTGGAATTCTGCAGGGACACGTGTTGGTCTGTTAGAAGTTTAGGGTTATCTTCCATGAAAGGGGTTGATTTTCCATTAGAAGATATTAGTAGCCCGTTTAGTTGTTGGGGTGTCTTGGAAGTCAATAGGGTTACTTAGGGTTTCATTAGACTTAGGTAGTGAATCATTGGTTTGCATGTGATTTAATTGGCTTACTTTATTAGCTTCCAAATGGACATCCATTTGTTGTTTAGATGCCACATCAACAGCCATGCAATGTAATTTGTTATTAGCTAAGTGAATTTTGTCCATATTAGTTGGTTTAGGCGGAGAAACCAAGGCCTCAAACTTATTACCAGTGGCAATGTAGGTCTTAGCTAATTAGTTTTTTCCTAAGATTTTAGATACTGTAGCAGCAGAGGAATTGTTATTAACAAGAGATCTTCCTATCAGATTCTCATTAAATAAAAGGGACGGGGAATTATCTGGAGCGGATGTGATTGGGTCGTGTATCTTACCAGGTGTGGTGTTCATCACCTTTATGGTGTGATTGGTTTCCTTCTTCTTAGGGAAAACTACCGTTTGCCACTTATTTTTGGTCATGTGTGAGACATTTTCCATTTTGTCCTGAAGACCATTAAATCTCTTGGATTGGTTGATGGCTTGATCTCCATGGGTACTGGTTGGAGCGTCCTTTAGCATTATGTATTGGCATTTGACCGTGGAGTTCCCTAATCTGCCACACCTTTTACATAAGAAATTGTCTTCCTCATAGTGGATTTCATGCTTGTAATGGCCAATAAAAATAAAGGGGGTGACCGGCACTTCTAGTGGAATTTCAATGCAAAGTCTCGCATATCTTCCTCTAAGGGTTGAGGATGTACATGCATCGATCTTCAATAATCTAACAGTTTTGTTGTCAATTTTCTTTAATATTAATCCATCATAGAATTCAGTTGGCAATTGTGGTAGATGTATCCGAACGGCTGCTTGGGACACTTTTGCCTTTGAAGCAATGAAATTTGGAACCCATTTTTGGACTGATAGGAAGTGACCAAAAATAAATCAAGGTCCATTATGAAGAGCTTTAAGCATACTATCTTCATTGTTGAACTTTGTAATGTAGTAATTGGACCCTATATCGACCAGTGGGAAATTTTCTTTTATCTTCCACAAGTCTTGAATTTCCCTTTTGAGTAAATGATGTTGGATTCTTCTTCCCTGATGCTTGATTATAGTTGAAAATCTCCATGGGTGATATATTCTTTGGAGATCTTCTGTAGATAATCTTCTGAGTGGATGGGTTGATCTCCCTTTCCTTCATTATATATTTTAGGTTGTCTTTGAATATTTGAGTCGATGACCATGTTGATTTTGCCCTCATACATTCCATCTATTAATCTATCTTTAAAACTGGGGATAGATGAGGTAGAGTCAATGGTGGATTGCATAGAATCAATGTCCGGTGGTTTTGGAGGAATTAGATGAGAAGAATTTGGATGTTGCAGTAATTTTAGAGAGAGGTAGTTCTAGAGAGAAGCTAGAGCACCAAGGGGGATTACCAATATTGGGTATCACTCACTCAATTTTAAACACAGTTTGTATTCAGTATTGAGCTGAAGCATGTACAAGTCCTAGCTCTGTTTTTATATTTTTGAGAATTAAACTACCAAAATGCATAAGTATATGAATTATTTAGAGTATTTTGTTTATTTTTATATTTTTATTTGATGATACTGCGCTTGATGATCATTAGGTACCTGTAATCGCACTCAACGAATTTATTTTTACAAAAGCAGGCAGCAGTTAATGTTTTATAAAATCATTAGTTTAATTAGAAAAACAAGTTGTCAATTGTGTAATCCTAAATGATAATCAGCGGAATGAGTAAGCAAACATAAAATCTCGAGGAAAAAAGTTTAGTTACCATTTTGCACTTTTATGGTAAAACAAAAAATAGCCGAAAAGGTTTAGCTTGACCAACTGCATTTGTTAGAACACGAAGGAATTAGTCGTCTTTCCGAGTTAAGTGAATGAGTGAATGGTGATATACCAACTTTGCACCTGGCTTATTACGGTTTATTTTCTGGCCTTCATATGTGTACAATTATTACATTAATGATCCTTCAAATCAGACACCGAGGAGAAGGATTACAATTTGTAACTATTAGTTTATATTTTAATGTATCTTTCACAGCAAAAGAAGAAGAAAAATAAAAGACTTTGAACCAATCCGTCAACTTAGTTTTGTTTTGTTTATTGGGTCTTGTTTTCCTCGTTTGTGCATAGAATTTTCGTGCAGTTTCGTTAACCGGACCAACTTCTGAATATTTATCGTACTTTCTTTGATGACTCACAAAGTAACTGGAAATTTTACACAGACTCCATATATGCATTAAACAAATAGTTGAATGACTAAAAAGCATAATTGATAAAATTTGAGGGTCCACCAAACTATATAGAGACTAGGTTTTCTATTAGTTTTCACATATTGTACACACACAACAGAATGTAAATGACACAGAGATCTTTTACGTGGAAAATTCTCAGCTCAACGGGATTAAAAACCACGACCTACACTTATAGGATTTCAACTTCACTACTGAGCAACTTTTAGATTACAACATATGTAACTTAGGAATTAATTATTTAATCCCTCACTAACTTGTAACACACCTATTACAAGCCACTTTGTAATACTCCTATTACAAAGACTTCACAACATGACTAACTCTAGCCACGACACAAACTCTGAAATTTATGATTTACAAGTGTTTCCTAATCAATGTTTCTAGACAAGCTAAATAGGCATTACAATTGAGAACTATTACAAAGTTTCAACTCTACTAAAGGCATACAAAGACTTGATATGGGAACTGGTCCGTAACAACGTTGTACTTTGTTCTTGAGACACTGGAGAATCATTGTTCTTGATAATCAATCACTTGGAGTGCTTGAGTAAGTTCGCTAGTGTTCAAGTGATGTTTCTGTTATTGGATTAATATTAATATAATATTGATGACATCACTTGATCGATTTAAGCACTTTATGGTACAAGGTCTTTCCCAATGGAAATGACTGCTGCATTGTGCTACACTGTTTGCGTGTGCAGTGAAGTCACTTTCCAGCTATAAAGAGTTGACTAGTACAGTCACCAGGGGAACCTAAGATCAACTCTTCCATGTGTTGATTCTTTAACTTCTGAAGTTCTGACAACTCTCTCCAGCTTGAGTCAGGTTATTTTCATGCACTTGAGAATGTGTACCAAAAGTGAATCAGGTTCAATATCTGGTTCTTGACGATAAGTTTGTTAGATCATCAAAACATAAAACGAATGTACTTATAACCTATTAATTTCCCCCTTTTTGATGATGACAAACTTATAATTGATAATCCTGCAAAGAACTACAAAAACCAGATAGTGCACCAGGAACCTCACAGAGTTCCCCCTGGATTTGTACTTCCCCCTTACTCAGTGCACGTCTCAATTTATCTTACCCCTTTTGGCATCATTAAAAACACAGAACAAGCATAAAGCATAAAGAAGTCTAGCGTGGTTAACTCAAGCCATTTGTGTGCACACTATCATGATAGAAAAAAGAGATAAAAGAGCAATAGCATTAACAACAAAAAGGGAAAGACTTGTATTAACCAAATTTGGACTGTTACAGGCGGGAGAAGAATCATTGTTACCATCCACAAAATAAAAAAAAATAAAACAAGTACCAACACAAACATCATCAAAAAAACTTGAAAGAGAGACACTGGAAACTGGACACTGAGGGGACATTTCTTAAGAGACACTAGAGGAAGGGGGCGTGGTAGAGGTGACAAGATTTTTGAGGACAAGATCCATCCGATCATTTGCGTACATTTGCTCATTGAGCAGTTTCTCCTTTAGGTCCTCAACCTATTTTCTGATCTCAGCATTTTCCTTTGTCAGTCGGGAAACCTCTGAATTGGAAGAGATGGTAGAACCCGGTGCCTCATGTGCCTAACTAAGCTGAGTCTTCAAAATGGCATTCCTATCCTTCAACCTCTTTATATCCTCGGCAGCACTATTTTGAGCATTAATTAGCTAAGATATAGTTGAGGTACTGTCGACTCCTCCTATCACGACCCGAATTTAGCCTCCGAACGGTCTCGTGACAACACCTAGTCTCTACGACTAGGTAAGCCCAAATTGCGGAAAAATAAGACAAATAATAACAAAAACAGTAAAGATGAAGTAATACTATAAAATTTAGCCGCTCAGCATCTACAACTTTTACTTTCCCAAAACCCGAAATGTCACAAATCACAAGCTTTATTCGACTATAGCCCTATACAACGGAACAAAGAAAAAGTGTATATGTATATCTCCTAAGTCTGTAGTAGAGTAGATGGGGACACGTGGGATTCTGCGGACGTTGCAGAATTACCTCGCGGTCTCCTAACAGCTGCTGTAGTACTCCTAGCCAAAACGCTGTGTACTGGTACCTGGATCTGCACATGGGGAAAACATGCGCATGAAAGGGCGTGAGTACTCCACATTCGGTACTTCGTAAGTGCCAAGCCTAACCCCAATCAAGTAGTGACGAGGTCAGGTTAAGGCTCTAGTGAGTTTGAAAATAAGACAGTTATAAGTTTGAACAGTGACATATAAATATCTACAATAAACAAAATTTAAAGGAAAACTGAAAGAAATAATAAAGAAGAGCCCTCGGCTCAGCACAACATATATCTCAACAATAAATATGCAATGCAGTACAAGGGGAAAGCTCTCGGATCTCAGTCCGTAGTCCCAATTTAAATATGCTATGCAGTACATGGGGAAAGCTCCCGAATCTCAATCCGTAGTCCCAATTTAAATATGCAATGTAGTACAGGGGAAAAGCTCTCGGATCTCGGTCCGTAGTCCCAATTTAAATATGAGATGCAGAATGCTATCGGATACGACTTAATTAAACAATTTAAGAAAACAATAGGCAAGAATAAGGTTAAACTACCTAAGCATGGAGCAAATAGTAGCAAATACGGGGAATTCAAGTAAAAACAGGTAGGCATGCTCATTCCTATGCTAACTAATCAGTTATAACATGAAGCAGTACTATAGGAATGAAATGAGTTATGACATGGAAAGAAAAGCGGGAATTTAGCAACAATGACCCGCGTACGCACTCGTCACCTCACGTACACGGCGTCCACATAGTAAAATCAATATAAAAATGCCTAAGGGAAATCCCCAACATAGAGTTAGGCAAGCCACTTACCTTGACTGCGCTAATCAACTCAATACCACGCTCTTGCCACGCCGACTCTGGGTGGCCCAAATCTATTCAATTCGATTGCATAATGTAAATATCACTTCAAGGGAACAAAATAGCTAATTATTCCTAAGCTAATACGCGAAATTAGGAAATTCGCCCAAAATGTCCCCCGGGTCTACGTCTCGGAATCGGGTAAAAATTTGACGTCAAAAACTTCCCGAACACCCATTCGCTCACGAACTCACACGAACAAGAATCATCAAAATCTGACGTCTAAA
This sequence comes from Nicotiana undulata, assembly GCA_005239495.1. Taxonomy (NCBI): domain Eukaryota; kingdom Viridiplantae; phylum Streptophyta; class Magnoliopsida; order Solanales; family Solanaceae; genus Nicotiana; species Nicotiana undulata. The sequence continues at coordinate 40,488 of ML299829.1, read as the reverse complement.
TCTCCCTAAATCCTCAGATTTCTACTTGGGGAAGTTTCATCCCAATTTCATGGGTTTTCATCCAATTTTATTGATTAGATTAAGGAAAATGATAGAGATTATTGATATAAAATTGGATTAAGGTTAGAAAACGTTACCTATGATTCTCCTCTTCGAATTTCACTGAAAATCGTCAAATTCCGAGCTCTTAATCGATTTTGGAGTTTTGAATTTCTAACCCTCGGATTTTGGTATAACCAGCACAGGGATTCCGCACCTGCGACCTTGGGGCCGCACCTGCGAAAAATCTATCGCGGGTGCGAAAGTCACTTAAGAAGGCTGGGGACGCACCTGCAGTCACTTGGCCGCATCTGCGGTCCTGCACTTGCGGAACCTAGACCGCACCTGCGACAACTGGCAATCCCCACTCAAACCGCATATGCGAACCTATCTTCTACAGCTATGTGTCTGCACCTGCGAAAAACCATCGCAAGTGCGAGACACCAGAACCGGCAATGATTCAGCTGTTCTCAAAGTTTCAAATTCACTCGTTGGGCATCCGAAACAACCTCGAGGCCCTCGGGACCTCAACCAAACCTACCAACTGACCTTAATACCTTGTTCAAACTTGGTCGAGCCTTAAAAACACAACTCATAACATCAAAATCATCAATTATGCATAGATTCAAGCCTAAGAACTTATGAAATTTCTAGAATTCACATCCGATGCCGAAACACGTCAAAACTCATCCGAATGACCTCACATTTTGCACACAGGTCATAAATGGCATTGCAGACCTGTTATCGCTTCCGGAATTCCATTCTGAGTCCGATATCAAAATCTCACCTATCGGCCGAATTCGTCGAAATTCCAACTTTCGCCAATTCAAGCCTAAATCTACAACTGACCTCGAAAACACATTCTAAACACACTCCTAACCCCGAAATCACCCAATGGAGCTAACGGAGTGGACATAATTCCATTCCGGATCCATCTTCACACAGTTCTAGCTACGACCCAATTTCTAAAGCTAAATTCCATATTTATGAACTAAATGTCCAAATCCACTCCAAATTTCACCACTCAACGCTCCGGCAAGTTTCAATAGCATAAAAAGATATGGGAGAAGCAGTTATTAGGGGATCGGGGCGCTAACTCTCAAAACGACCGATCGGGTCGTTATATTCTCCCCCTCTTAAGAAAACCGTTCGTCCTCGAACGAGTATAGAAACATACCTGAAGCTGTGAAAAGATGAGGGTACTGACTCCGCATGTCTTGCTCGGTTTCCCAAGTCGCCTCCTCAATCGGATGACCCCTCCACTGAACCTTGACTGAGGCAATATTCTTCGATCTGAGCTTTCTGACCTGCCTGTCCAATATAGCCACATGCTCCTCAACATATGATATCTCCTTGTCCAACTGGACTGAACTGAAATCCAAAATATGAGTCGGATCACCGTGATACTTCCGGAGCATGGAAACGTGGAATACCAGATGAACTCCTGCTAGTTTAGGAGGCAAGGCCAACTCATAGGCTACCTCCCCAACCCGCTGCAATAACTCAAAAGGGCCAATGAACCTCAGACTCAGCTTACCCTTCTTCCCGAATCTCATGACGCCCTTCATAGGTGATACCCGAAGAAAAACCCGATCACCAGTCATAAATGCCAAGTCACGAACCTTCCGGTCCGTATAACTCTTCTGCCTGGACTGAGCTGTGCGAAGTCTCTCTTGTATCACCTTCACCTTGTCCAGGGCATCCTGAACCAAGTCTGTACCCAACAATCGGGCCTCGCCCGGCTCAAACCATCCCACTGGAGACCTGCACCGCCTACCATACAAAGCCTCATACAACGCCATCTGAATGCTGAACTGGTAGCTGTTATTATAAGCAAACTCTACAAGAGGCAAGTATCGATCCCATGACCCTCCAAAATCCATCACACAGGCACGGAGCATATCCTCAAGAATCTGAATCGTGCGCTCGGATTGCCCGTCCGTCTGGGGGTGGAATGCTGTGCTGAGATCTATCTGTGTACCCAACTCACTATGCAAGGCTCTCCAGAAGTGCGAGGTGAACTGAGGACCTCGATCTGATATAATGAACACCGGCACATCGTGCAACCGAACTATCTCCCGAATGTAAATCTGGGCCAACCTCTCAGAAGAATATATAGTCAATATTGGAATGAAATGAGCCGATTTGGTCAGCCGGTCCACAATCACCCAAATAGCATCATGCTTCCCCAAGGTCCGAGGAAGTCCAACCACAAAGTCCATGGTGATCCGCTCCCACTTCCACTTTGGAAGCTTAATCTGCTGAAGTAATCCTCCCGGTCTCTAATGCTCACATTTGACTTGCTGACAATTGAGACACTTGGCTACAAACTCCGCTATATATTTCTTCATCCTTCGCCACCAATAGTGTTGTCTCAGATCCTGGTACATCTTCGCGGTACCCGGATGGATGGAATACCGCGAGCTATGGGCATCCTCAAGAATCAACTCCCGAAGTCCATCTACATTGGGCACACAAATCCGGCTTTGCATCCTCATCACACCGTCATCACCTATGGTCACATCCCTGGCATCACCCTGCCGAACTCTATCCTGAAGAGCCCGAAGGTTGGGATCCTCATACTGGCGCTCCCGACATAAAGAGAAGATTGAGCAACAACGCAATCAAATACCCGGCGAGGCTCAGAAAGATCCAGCCTCACGAACTGACTAGCTTAGGACTGAACATCTAAGGCTAAGGGCCTCTCAGTTGCACAAATATATGCCAAATTACCCAAACTTTCCGCCCGCTGACTCAAGGCGTCGGCCATCACATTGGCCTTCCCCGGGTGGTATAATATAGTGATGTCATAATCCTTGAGTAGCTTCAACCACCTATGCTGGCACAAATTAAGATCCTTCTGCCTGAATATGTGTTGCAAACTCCGGTGATCCGTGAATATCTCACAGGGAACACCATATAAATAATGACGCCATATCTTCAGGGCGTGAAGAATCGCTGCCAACTCGAGATCATGAACATGGTAGTTTTTTTCATGCACCTTCAACTGTCTGGACGCGTAGGCAATCACCCTATCGTCTTGCATCAACACTGCTCCTAGGCCAATCCTTGAAGCATCACAACAGACTGTATAAGACCCTAAACCCGTGGGTAATACTAACACTAGAGCTGTAGTCAGGGCTGTCTTGAGCTTCTGAAAGCTCTCCTCGCACTCCTCAGTCCATATAAAAGGTGCACCCTTCTGGGTCAGTCTGTCATGGGCGCTGAAATGGATGAAAATCCCTCCACAAAACGGCGATTATACCCAGCCAAACCGAGGAAACTGCGGATCTCAGTAGCTGAAGACGGTCTAGGCCAACTCTTAACTGACTCTACCTTCTTCAGGTCTACCTTGATCCCATCCGAAGATACCACATGGCCTAAGAATGCCACATAATCAATCCAAAATTCACACTTAGAAAATTTGGCATACAACTTCCTCTCTCTCAATGTCTGAAGTACGATCCTCAAATGCTTCTTATGGTCCTCCTGGGACCGAGAATATACCAGAATGTCGTCAATGAACACGATGACGAAAGTATCAAGATACAGTCGAAATACGTTGTGCATCAGGTGCATGAATGCTGTTGGGGCATTGGTCAGCCCAAATGACATAACACGGAACTTATAGTGGTCATATCTGGTCCTAAAGGCAGCCTGCGGGATATCCGGCTACCGAATCTTCAACTGATGATAGCCCGAACAAAGATCAATCTTGGAGAACACCCTAGCACCCTGTAACGGGTCAAAAAAATCATCAATGCGGGGCAACGGGTACCTGTTCTTCACTATCACCTTATTCAGCTGCCGGTAGTCAATACACATACGCATCGAACCATCCTTTTCTTCACAAATAACACCGGAGCACCCCAAGGTGATACACTGGGCCTGATGAAACCTTTGTCAAGCAACTCCTGCAATTGCTCCTTCAAATCCTTTAACTCAGGAGGAGCCATGCGATAGGGAGGAATGGAAATGGGTTGAGTGCCCGACAACAAGTCAATGCCAAAATAAAAATGTCTTTATCGGGCAGCATACCCGGAAGATCAGCTGTAAATACATCAAGATAGTCCCTCACAACTGGAACTGACTCAACTGTAGGGGTCTCAGCACTCACATCTCTCACATAAGCCAAGTATGCATCACACCCGTTTTCAACCATATGCTGATCCTTAAGAAAAGAAATGACCCTGCGAGGAGTGTACTCTAAGGAGCCTCTCCACTCTAACCTCGGTAATCTTGGCATAGCCAACATCACGGTCTTGGCGTGACAATCAAGAATAGCATAGTAGGGAGACAGCCAATCCATACCTAATATAACATCGAAATTTACCCTACTGAGTAATAATAAATCAGCCCTGGTCTCAAAACCACTGATAACAATCAAACACGACCGATATACGTGGTCCACAATAAGAGGATCTCCCACATGAGTAGAAACATAAACGGGGGAACTCGAAGAACCCCGAGGTATCCTTAGATGTGAAGCAAAATAAGAAGACACATACGAATATATAGAGCCTGGGTCAAATAAAATCGATGCATCCCTATGACAAACGAGAGAAAATACCTGTAATGACTGAATCTAAAGAAATGTCCTCGGATCGGGCTGGAAGAGCATAGTATCTGTCCTGTCATCCCCCTCTAGGGCGACCTCGACCTCCCCAATCTCCACCTCGAGCTGCCTGAGATGGTGGGGTAGCAGCTGGGGCTGGAAGAATAGCCGGAGGGCCTGGTGGAAGGCGTGGAACTTATAAGTCTGAGGTGGTGCACCCCTCTTAGCTCTAGGGCAATCTTTGATCACATGAAGAGGGTCACCACACTCAAAACAACCCCTTAGAGGACGTGGCAGCTGATGCTGACTCTGAACTGGTCTGCTGGACTGGCCGGTGACAGCACCTCAAGCAGGAGGCATCTGAGATACTGGTGGTGCATAATAAGGCTCCTGAGGTCTAGAAGGAGCTAGAATACCACCGGCTGCTGGAAGAGCTGAATGAACGGGGCGACTCACAAAACCCCTACCATAGCGTGCTGCTGGTGCACGGGCTCCTGAAAAAATGATTACTCTCTCAAGACCTCTTGGCCTCTCTCTCCTCCCTGTCCCGGGCTAACATGGTCTCAATCCTCCGGGCAATACTCACGGCCTGCTGATAAGGGATATCTGTCTCTAGCTCTCTGGCCATGCTGGTCTGAATACTGGGGTGGAGCTCCTCAATAAAGCGTTGAACCCTCTCTCTGACAGTGACAACCAAAGCTGGTGCATGGCGAGCCAAATCGCTGTAACGGACTGCATACTCTGACACAATCATGGTACCCTGGCGTAGCTGCTCAAACTCTGCACGCCAAGCGTCCCTGAGGCTCTGAGGGACGAACTCGAGTAAGAACATCTCTGAGAGCTGAGCCCAAGTAAGTGAAGCTGCCTCGTCCGGACTACTCAGCTCAAAATCACGCCACCACTGATAAGCGGCTCCCCTCAGCTGTAAAGCAGTGAAAGAAACCCCACTCGTCTCCACAATACCCATAGTGCGGAGAATGCGATGACACCCCTCAAGAAAACTTAGGGCGTCATCCGAAGCTAGTCCACTAAACTCTGGTGGGTGGTACTTCTTGTATCTCTCAAGTCGGAGCTGCTTTTCCTTAGGAACAACTATCCTAGTCTCATGCTGAGATGGAGTTGCTGGGGGCATAGGAATATACTCTAGAACCTGCCCAATATGAACCCTCTGCTTAGGAGTACGGGCTGCGGAAGTCTGTGTCCCTCTCCCGGCCTGGGATGTAGCTGGGGCTATCGAAAGTAATCCCGCCTGAGACAGAGTACTGAAGTCACTCAAAAACTGAGCCAATGTCTCCTGTAGGGATGGAGTAATAGTAAGGCCCTCCTATGCCTCTCCAACTGTGGTTGCTGGAGGATCCTCTGCCTCTGCTCTCGCCGGTGCTCGGGCTGCACCGCGTGCTCGTCCTCTGCCCCAGCTCCTGCCTCTGATGGCTTTGGCTGGGGGCTCGGGTGCCTGGTCATCAGTACGTCTGGTACGAGTACGAACCATCGGTAAGCAAGAATAGAATAAAGTTTAATAATTTTGATGACAATAACTATCACGATACGGAATTCCAAAGAATATGATTGTTCTTAACAGTTACATAGCCTCTCGAAGATAGATACAGACGTCTCCGCACCGATCCGTGGGACTCTAATAAACCGGCTTGTTACTTGTGACTCCTATGAACCTATACGCTCTGATATCAACTTGTCACGACCCGAATTTACCCTTCGAACGGTCTCGTGATGGCACCTAATCTCTACGACTAGGTAAGCCTAAGTTGCGGAAAAATAAGACAAATAATATCTAAAACAGTAAAAGATGAAGTAATACTATAAAATTTAGCCGCTCGGCATCTACAACTTTTACTTTCCCAAAACCCGGAATGTCACAAATCACAAGCTTTATTCGACTAGAGATCTATACAACGGAACAAAGAAAAAGTGTATATGTATATCTCCTAAATCTGTAGTAGAGTAGATGGGGACACACGGGATTCTGCAGACGCTGCAAAATTACCCCGTGGTCTCCTAACAGCTGTTGTAGTATTCCTAGCCAAAACGCTGTGTACTGGTACCTGGATCTGCACATAGGGAAAACATGCACAGGAAAGGGCGTGAGTACTCTACATTCGGTACTCCGTAAGTGCCAAGCCTAATCCCAGTCAAGTAGTGCCGAGGTCAGGTAAAGGCTCTACTGAGTTTGAAAATAAGACAGTTATAAGTTTGAACAGTGACATATAAATAGCTACAATAAACAAAATTTAAAGGAAAACTAAAAGAAATAATAAAGAAGAGCCATCGGCTCAGCACAACATATATCTCAACAGCAAATATGCAATGCACTACAGGGGGAAAGCTAACGAATTTCAGTCTGTAGTCCCAATTTAAATATGCTATGCAGTACAGGGGGAAAGATCCGGAATCTCAGTCCGTAGTCCCAATTTAAATATGCAATGCAGTACATGGGGAAAGCTCCCGAATCTCGGTCCGTAGTCCCAATTTAAATATGAGATGCAGAATGCTATCGGATACGACTTAATTAAATAATTCAAGAAAACAATAGGCAAGAATAAGGTAATACTACCTAAGAATGGAGAAAATGGTAGCAAATACGGGGAATTCAAGTGAAAACAGGTTGGCATGCTCATTCCTATGCTAACTAATCAGTTATACCATGAAGCAGTAATATAGGAATGAAATGAGTTATGACATGGAAAGAAAAGAGGGAATTTAGCAACAATGACCCGCGTACGCACTCATCACCTCACGTACACGGCGTCCACATAGTAAAATCAGTATAAAAATGCCTAAGGGAAATCCCCAACACAGAGTTAGGCAAGCCACTTACCTTGACTGCGCTAATCAAATCAATACCACGCTCTTGCCACGAGTATCCGACGCCGGGTGGCCCAAATCTATTCAATTTGATTGCATAATGTAAATATCACTTCAAGGGAACACAATAGCTAATTATTTCTAAGCTAATACGCGAAATAAGAAAATTCGCGTAAAAAGTCCTCTGGGTCTACGTCTCGGAATTGGGTAAAAATAGTATTTCCCGAACATCCATTCGCTCATGAACTCACTCGAACAAGAATCATCAAAATCCGACGTCTAAATCTGCCTAAATCCTCAGATTTCTACTTGGGGAAGTTTCATCCTAATTTCATGGTTTTTCATCCAATTTTATTGATTAGATTGAGGGAAATGATAGAGATTATTGATATCAAATTGGATTAAGGTTAGAAAACATTACCTATGATTCTCCTCTCCGAATTCCACTGAAAATCATCAAATTCCGAGCTCTCAATCAATTTTGGATTTATGAATTTCTAACCCTCGGATTTTGGTATAACCAGCACAGGGATTCCGCACCTGTAACCTAGGGGCCGCACATGCGGAAAATCTATCGCGGGTGCGGAAGTCACTTAAGAAGGCATAGGCCGCACCTGCGGAACACAGACCGCACATGCGACAACTGGAAATCCCCACTCAAACCGCAACTGCGAACCTATCTTCCGCACCTGCGTGTTCGCACCTGCGGGAAAACCATCGCAGGTGCGAGACACCTGAACCAGCAATGGTTCAGCTGTTCTCAAAGTTTCAAATTCACCCGTTGGGCATCCGAAAAAACCTCGAGGCCCTCGGGACCTCAACCAAACCTACCAACTGACCTTAATACCTTGTTCAAACTTGGTCGAGTCTTAAAAACACATCTCATAACATCAAAATCATCAATTATGCATAGATTCAAGCCTAAGAACTTATGAAATTTCTTGAATTCACATCCTATGCCGAAACACATCAAAACTCATCCGAATGACCTCAAATTTTGCTCACAGGTCATAAATGGCATTACGGACCTGTTGTCACTTCTGGAAGTCCATTCCGAGTCCGATATCAAAATCTCACTTATCGGCCAAATTCGCCGAAATTTCAACTTTCGCCAATTCAAGCCTAAATTTACAACCGACCTCGAAAATACATTTTGAACACGCTCCTAACCCCGAAATCACCCAACGGAGCTAACGAAGTGGACGTAATTCCATTTCGGATCCGTCTTCACACATTTCTAGCTACGACTTAATTTCTAAAGCTAAATTCCATATTTATGAACTAAGTGTCCAAAACTACTCCGAATTTCACCACTCAACGCTCCGGAAAGTTTCAATAGAACAAAAATATATGGGAGAGGCAGTTATTAGGGGATTGGGTCGCTAACTCTCAAAATGACCGACCGGGTCGTTACACCTCCAACCTTGTCGATGCATTCACACTCTTCCAGGGTGGTCTTGGAGAATGTCTGCTTCTTGGTCCCCACCTTGGCCTGTCCCAAGGGAACCTTAAAGAACATGAAGACCTTTGTGAGGAGGAACCCATAAGGGAGCCCATGATTGTCGTCCTTAAAATCCGCCATCTTTTGCATGTGTTCAATAATGAATCCAAGCTGATTGATAATGGTGAAACTATTTAGGGCTTCCATAAGGGCTAAATCGGCCTTTAATGTGATAGATCTCCTCTCAGCACACGGTAGCAAGACCTTGTTGACCATTTCAAAAATCAAATGATAGACTGGAATGAGTGCCTTCTTGTGCACCCGTTCCTCCTACTATACTGCCCTTTCCTTGACAATGGAATTTCTAAAATTTGACGTGCAAGCACCCTGAACGGAGGAAAATCCCTCAGTGAGAACTTCAAGAATTTGTCCCAACACAGTAGAATCCATCACTATGCCCACACCATTTACTAAGTCACAAATATGATCATTTTCAATGATGAAGAGGTCTGCATGAAAGCTTCGCACCTCCTCCTCATATACCTTTGGTACATCAACAGTGAACATATGTTTCCACTGCTAGAACTCACATATTTCGACCAACTGTCTCATCCCAGCCATCTCCATAATCTCAGGGGAAAACGTGCGGCCCTAGCACCTTTTGATATCTCAGCTTCTCTTTTCCAAAAATCTCACCAACTTTTATCATTTTGGAGGAACCGAGTTCCTCATCATCAACATACTTCCTTTTCACTAACCTGTGACTGGACTGACCCATTTCTATAGACTTCACATGTATATGCTCACCAGAAACTTCCACTTCTTCATCATCCAACTTGTCACTACTCACTTTCAATGTTTTTTCACTAGAACTCTTCACCAACTTTTCACTTGGGGTAGTATCAGTACTCTTAGAGGGACTCTCAACACTTGTAGAAGTGTGCTTGTTAGATTGAAAGAAAGTGTGCTTCTGTCTCAAAGACTTGCGAGTTAAGGAACTAGGTTTCTCTTCAGCTTACTCATCCACAACAACTACAGGAACATCCTTGTCTAGTACAACTTTTCCATCCTTGACTAATTTTCTTTCCCTCTTACTCCTCTGGCTTTTCTTGAGAGAAGACTCTAGAGCCTCTTTTTTCTGCAACCGTGTAGTGGGTCGCTTCAGGAGTGGCTCAGGATTTTCTACTGGCTTCCTAACCCTGATAAAACTATTGATCACCATATTATCTAAGTCCTCTTCCCTATCAGACTTCATCTCTAGCACCACCATATTCAGGGGCTCAGTATAAGTGAGGAGAAGGAGCAGGATCAACACTAACCTGGGGTGATGATTCCTGACTTGGCTCCTCCGGAATGGGATCAGGTCCATCATTTTGAACCCCAGTAGTATCATCATGTGCCGGATGTTCAAATGGCACAAGTGCTCCCTCCTCTATTGTGGGATGAGGCTCTTCCCCCTAAGGCTCAAACCTTCCTGTACCTTCTTCTACAACCACCCACTCAGAACCGATAGATAGCATATTCTCTATTGCCTCCCTCTCTTGAGGTTTCATAGAAATAGCAACAGAGGAAACATAGATACCTGTAGAATCGCAACCTCTCACGGCTGTCTAAGATTTTTCTGGACTGATCGCTAGGGTGTCACTAGAGGGCTCTTCTATTGCAGAAGATGATATTACCTGATTTTCCTCTTGAACCAAGTTACCATGTTTACCCTGTTCACTTTGCTTTACCGACGAGGTTGGACGAAGACTGACATTCTCAGACTTGTTCGACACTTTGAGACTTTGATGAGGACCAGAATCTGAGTGGGTAGAAGGAGGAGTATAGTTTGGAGGGGACTCTGCTCTAGGGTTAGTACTAGAGACGGTAGTGGGAGAGGAATCTACAGGCGGAGTTTTGACGGATGTTGACTCAATAGGGTTACCGTCAGGTACACCAGGGAATTTTCAGACATGGTGTGATTTTACTTGAGAGGCTTTGAGATTTGGGCGGAGAGAAGACAAAGAAGAAATTTGAAATTTAGAAGTGAAGGATTATGATGTTGATGGATATATTTATGAGAAAGTGAGGGACCAGTTCTAAAACGACTGCAATTTCTTGGGGAGTTGGGTCGTTCAGTGGCATGTGAAACATATTGAGTGAAAAGACGTGACATAAAGAGACTGAAAATCTGATGATGTGGCATTGTTTTTGTCCATTTTGAATTGTGTATGAGATAACAAAGAAGCTACTAAACCTTGTCATGAGAACTAGATTCCCTGACAGGTCTTGCAAGTGAGCTTAATCCCTTTTACCGGTATGTACTGCATCAGCTGCTCTGTAATCATCATGCGTGCCTACTTGTAACAGTAAAGAAGTGAGTTAGACTTGGCCAGAAAACACTTTATCTAGTTTTACGTGCATGTGACTTTAATAGCCATTTTATTGGGAACCATGTCCTCAGTTGGGTTTTATCAAACCCAGCGCCAGACAATTTCTCTCAAAATGCTCTCTGCTCAGGGCTTTGGTGAATATGTCTGCAATTTGATCTTCAGTTCTCCAAAACTTCATACAAATAAGATCTTTTTCAACGTCGTCCATGAGGAAGTGATGGTGTACATCAATGTGCTTTGGCATCTTGTGTTGGACTGGATTTTTGGCTATGTTGAGTGTACTTGTATTGTCACACAAAAGAAATACACAATTAGTGTACACCCCAAAGTCTTCCAGTTGTTATTTTATCCACAACAGTTGAGCAAAGCAAGAAGCATCTGCTACATATTCTGCTTCAGCTATTGAGAGTGCCACTGAGGTTTGCTTCCTTGTACCCGATGAGATAAGGCAGGAACCCAGAAAATGTGTCATTCTATTCGTGATTTTCATGTCCACCAGATAACCTGCATAATCAAAATCATCATACCTAATAAGATCAAAATTTTCACCTAAAGGATAGTAGAGAACTAGACAGCGTGTCTCTTTAAGATATATCAAAATTCTTTTAGCAGCATTCAGGTGAGATTCCTTCGGATTTGAATGGAACCTTGCACAAAGACCCACGTCGAAAACAATGTCTGGTCTGCTTGTAGTGAGATACATGAGTGATCCACTGATGCCTCTATACATGGTTTGATGGACAGAAGAACCATGTTCATCCATGTCCAGACGTGTAGCAGTGGCAATGGGAGTGTCGGTCACTTTTGATGCTTCCATGTCAAATATTTTCAGAAGCTCCTTGATGTACTTCTGCTGGTTTATCAATGTTCCCTTTGTGGACTTCTTTACTTGAAGTCCCAAGAAGAAGTTCAATTCTCCTATCAAGCTCATCTCAAACTCACTTCCCATGAGTTTTTCAAACTCTTCACACAAAGAGTAAATTTGTGGCTCCGAAAATGATGTCATCAACATATACTTGAACAATGAGCAGGTTCCTCCCTCGTTTCTTCAGAAAAAAGGTGTTGTCAATTTTTCCTGTTGTAAAACCATTTTCTAAAAGAAACTTTGACAACCTTTCATACCAAGCTCGAGGAGCCTGTTTTAACACACACAATGCCTTGTCCAGCTTGAACACATGCTCAGGATGCTCGTGGCACTCAAATCCCGGTGGCTGCTAGACATAGACTTCTTCTTTGAAGAGGCCATTCATAAATGAACTTTTGACATCCATTTGGAACAATGTGAATTTCATATGAGATGTAAAGGAAATGAGAATTCTGATAGCCTCCATTCGAGCAACTGGAGAAAATGTCTCATCATTATCAATTCCTTCTTCCTTATTGTAGCCTTGAACTACAAGTCGTGTTTTGTTTCTTGTTGTATTCCCAAACTCATAAAGTTTGTTCCTGAATACCCACCTGGCCCCTATGATGGTACGATCTGGAGATCTAGGAACCAGGTGACATACTTTGTTTCTCCCAAATTGATGCAGCTCCTCCTACGTAGCTGTGATCCAGTCTGCATCTTTCAGAGCTTCCTTGATATTTTTGGGTTCTATTTGGGAGACAAAGGCTGAAAAGGCTAGTGAATTTCTGGCTTTTGATCTGGTTTGAACTCCTGAAACAAGAGGGGTGATTACCTTGTCAAGTGGATGGGAAGTTTTGTGCTTCCAATTTGGTACTTGAATCTCATTCGTAGAGGAACTGGTATACCTGACTGAATTTCTTGGATGCTTCTCTCTACAGCAAGTGGAGTGCCTTGAACTGCATTAACAACTCTATTTTCAGCTTCAGTTGTTGTGATTGTGGAACTAGGTCCTTTTCCAATGGATGGTGAAGTAGTTGTATTACTTCACTGGACTCCTTGACATTGCTTATCATGTCAGCCTTCTCATTTTCCATGTTAATAACTTCACCTGGAACCAATAAGGGTTCTCCATCTTGATCATCATTCTTGTCCCTTTCACAAGAGAGACGAGACTCCTCAAAGATCACATGTACACTCTCCTCAACACACTGGGTTTTGTTGAATGTATACCTTGTAGGCTTTACTTTGAGACGATTACCCCAGGAAGATTCCTTCATCACTTTTGGCATCAAACTTTCCAAGCTGATCCTTGCCATTGTTGAGAACATAACATTTGCAGCCAAATGTCCTCAAATGAGTCAGCTTAGGCTTCCTCCCACTCGGCAACTCATAAGGAGTTTTGTTTAAAAGGGACCTGATCATGCACCTGTTCACCAAGTAGCAAGCAATATTGATAGCTTTTCTTTGTAATCCCACTATCTATTAACATTGTTCGTGCCATATCTTCAAGAGTTCTATTTTTCCTTTCCACAACTCCGTTTTTCTGTGGTGTTTTTGGAGCAGAAAAGTTGTGAGTAATCCCATTTTCAATATAGAATTCATCGAATTTGGCATTATCAAACTCTGTCCCATGATCTGATCGGATGCATGCCACTTTTGTTCACATCTTCACTTGAATCTTCTTCACAAAGGCCACAAATACTTGAAAGGTTTCATCCTTGGTTCAGAGGAACAGAGTCCAAGTGAACCTGGAGTAATCTCCACTATCACAAAGATGTATCTTTTTCCTCCTCTGCTTGGCACCCTCATTGGTCCACATAGATCCATATGAAGAAGATCAAGTGGCTTTGAGGTGTTGACTTCCATTTTGGGCTTGAATGAATATCTGACATGCTTTCTTCTGGTGCAGGCATCACACACTTTTTGTTCCTTGAAGCTTGACTTGGGAAGACCACAAACCAGGTCCTTCTGGACCAGTTTATTTAGTAGAGAAATGCTTGCATGCCCCAACCTTCTGTGCCATAGTTCAGCATCATCATCAACGCTCTCAAACAACTTAGATCACCACTTTGCAGAGACTCAAAATCAGCAACAAAAATATTTTTGTATCTTTTAGCCACAAGCACCACCTCACCAGTTACAAGGTTTGTGGTTGTGCATATCTTAGACAAGAATTCCACTTTATTTCCTTTGTCACATATTTGAGAGACACTCAAGAGACTATACTTCAGGCCATTGACATATTACACGTTCTCAATTGAGTGAGTGAGTGACTTCACAATTCTTCTAACTCCTAGAATGTATCACTTTTTGCAATTTCCAAAGGATACACTCCCTCCTTGCAGGGCTTTCAGTGAAAGAAAATCAATTGTATTTCCACTCATGTTCTTTGAGCAGCCATTGTCCATGTACCATTGTTGGCTTCTCCCTTTCATTGTTCCCTGCATAAGAAAATCAAGGGTTAGATATAGGAACCGAATGGGTCCCTTGTAATGAGAGAAGGGATGAATGAGTGCTCTCTTAGTCCAAGCATGCAATATGCATTTTCTATGTGAAAGACCAGGTCCTTTAGCAGTAGTTACTTTCTCAGCAAAGACTTTATTCTTCTGATGAGACTGAACCCTAGCCTTACAGTTTTCCTTGAGGTTCCCATTGTTACCACAGTGGGTGCACAACCAATTGTCGGGTACAGTAACATACTTTCTATGAGGGTTGTAGGGAGTCTTCTACCTTTGAAACCCAATTCCCTGCTTGTTTCCCCCATTGTTAACATACATGGCAGTGATAGAATCAGAGGACCAGGTCCACTTGAGAGATTTTTCAAGATCACTCTTCACTCTTCCTAGTTCTATCTAGAGTTGTCTGTTTTTCTTAAGCTCAGCGCACAGACTGGTCTTTACCAAATTTAACTCATTTTCAAGCTTAATGTGTGCCTCACTTGCAACTTCCTTTCATTTTTAGTGTTTCCAGGCCTACTCTCCATTCTAAGTTCCTCAATTGTCTCCTTCAAGTTTACTACCACCACTACCAGGCCATCTTTTTCTTGTGCAATATTAGCAACTTTCTAAATTAAGGCTTATTTTTATTTACCAACACACTCGATGGTTTCTTTTAAGTCAACCACAACAACCATTATATCATCTCTTTCATGTTCTATGCTAGTGATTTTCTCAGCTAAGGCATCCTTTCATTTTTTAGATTCTCTATCGTTTCTTTCAAATCAACTACAACGACTACGAGGTCATCTCTGGTTTATTCAGCATCTCCTAATTCCATAGTTAGAGCATCTTTATCATTTATAAGACAATGGTAAGCATCAATTAATACATTTGCTAATGACATGAGCTTTTTAGGAGAGTAAGATTTCATATTTCTTTGAACATCCAGAAAATTTACCTCATTATTGTCGTCATGTTCATCGTCATCAGATTGAGACATCAAAGCAAATATTGAGTCATAATCTTTCAATTTCCACTGCCATAATTGAACTATCATTATGATCATTTTCTTCTTCAGACTCGCTAGAGGAGTCTCCCCATGCAGCAAGAGCTTGCTTCACAACATTGTCAGCGGCATTCTTTCTCTTGAAGTGTTTATCAGGAACCGGGTTCCTCTTGGTTGCTTTGTTTAAGTTGTGCTTGAATTGATCTTTCTTTAGGAGAGGACAGTCATTGATAAGTGTCCCGGCTTGCCACGTTTATGACAAAGGTCATAATTTTTTGCTTGCTAGAACTACCCCTTTTTGGAATACCTCTATTCCTGCAGGCCATTTTCTGAAATCTTCTTGTCAGGTATGCCATAGCACTGTCTTCACCACTTGAGTCATTGCTTTCTGTCTTAAGAACCAGGTTGTTTTCCCTTTTGAGTTCTCTTCTTTCACTATTCTTCTTCTTCTTCATTACATAAGTCTTCAAGTATCCAACAAGCTCGTCTATGGTCAGTGTCTGCAAAACCTTCACCTCAGTGATGGCGTTTACTTTACTTTCCCAAGAGCTGGGCAGCACGCTAAGGATTTTTCTTACGAGCTTGTTCCTAGGAATGATCTCACCAAGAGAGTGCAGCTCATTTATGATAGAGGTGAATCGAGTGTGCATATCTTGGATGGATTCATCGCCCTTCATTCTGAGGAGCTCATATTCAGTCGTGAGCATGTCGATTTTGGATTGCTTCACCTGTCTAGTTCCCTCGTGAGATGTCATCAAAGCTTCCCATATTTCTTTTCCTGATTGAGAAGTCGATATCCTGTTGTATTCATCAGGACCTATCTAACACGCAAGAATTTTCTTTGCACGAAAATTCTTCTCTATGGCCTTTCGATTAACATCATTAAACTCCTTCTTTGTCTTAGGAACTGCTACAGCTGGATCTCCAAGGTTCTTGGTAGGCACAAAGGATCCGCCACAGATAACATCACATAGCTCAGAGTCTTCAGCCTAATGAAGTCGTGCATCCTAGTCTTCCACAACCCATAGTACTGACTATTGAACCTAGGTGGCCTGTAAGTAGACTAACCTTCTTCCACCACCTAGCTCGTGTTTAAATTTTACTAACATAATAAATAGGAGTTGCGTACCTTCGTCTTCACGGACTAAAACGACACTTACCGCTACTTTAGAGACCGCTAAGTACCTCAAGTTATGATTGTAATAAAGGCCTCGATAAATAACCTTTCAAATCGTTCAGAGCCTGATGGCATTCCGTAGTCCATTCGAAATTGTTTTTCTTCTTTATAAGTGATAAGAAGTGATGACACTTCTATGAAGACCGGGAAATGAACCTACTTAAAGCAGCCAGCCTTCCTGTTAACCTCTAAACCTCCTTCACATTTGAAAACTGGTCGGGAATGTCTTCGATGGATTTTATTTTATCGGGATTGACTTTGATCCCCCTTTGTGACACCATGAATCCTAAGAACTTATTGGATCTTACCTCGAATGCACATTTTTCGGGGTTAAGCTTCATTGTGCTTCCTTAGGATGTCAAAGGTTTCTTGGAGGTGTTTCAGATGATCATCTATGTTGAAGGACTTAACCAGCATATCATCTATATAAACCTCCATCGTTTTTCCTATTTTCTTTTCAAACATTTTGTTTACGATCCTCTTGGCTCCGGCATTATTAAGCCAGAAAGGCATCACATTATAACAATATGTGCCAAAGTTCATTATGAACGATGTTTTTTCCTGATCCTCTAGGTTTATTTTGATTTGGTTGTACCAGGAATAGGCATCGAGGAAACTCATGAACTCGTGCTCGGCCGTCGCATCAATCATTTGATCAATATTTGGAAATTGGAATGAGTCTTTTGGGCACACCATAATCAAATCCTTATGATCTACGCACATGCGAAACTTATTGTTCTTTTTTTGAACTACTACTACATTAGCTATCCAGTCAGGATACTTTACCTCCCGGATTGAACCGATATCAAGCAATCGAGTTGCCTTATTTTGACAAATTTATTCTTGACCTCGGCAATAAGGTGTTTCTTCTACCTTACCGGAGGGATGTTAGGATCCCGACTTAACTTATGCACGACCACCTCTGGCGGGATACCAATCATATTTGCATGCGACCACGCAAAATAGTCAACGTTAAATTTATGAAATTCTATGTATCCTGACCTGAGCTCGGGGTTTAGTCCTGTCCCCAAGTGGAACTTCCTCTCAAAGAACTTTGAACAATGCGACTTGCTCGAGTTCTACCACTGTGGACTTTGTTGCGTTCATTTCTTTTGGTACCTGGAAATATCTTAGTACCTGATATGAGTCCGATGACTCCTCCCCCTTGTTGTCTTTGTTTGACTCGGGAGAATATGTCGGTTCCTATAATCTTTATGTCGCATGCTCCTTCCCTTTGCTACTAGAAACTGAGATCGTGTTCATCTTCGTTGCCGCCGGTAGGTCTCCTCTTATTTGTTTAATTTCCACTGGTGTTGGGAATTTCAGAAGTTGATGGTATGTTGACGGCACAATCTTCGTCCTGTGTAGCCATGGTCTCCCAAGAATAATATTGTAACCCATATCGCCGTCAACTACTTCAAGAGGGGTTGTATTCATTACCCCTTCGCATTAAAATCTCCGCTTAGGTTGTCACGCTTAGTAAATTGAACCTGACGAGGAGCTTTGTGGACGAAATTATACTTCCTGACAGCTTGGCTTGTTCCATCACTCTCCATTGGATAATAATTGATGAACTTCATGGGTCCACCAAAACACGTTTAATTTTAAAATCTAAAACATTAAAAAAAATTACTAGGGCATTGTTGTGCAGCAGTAGGAGTCCATCAGCGTCTTCCTCCGTAAAGGTGATGTCGTCCTCGATGACTTTCTGAAGTCTCTTGTTATGGGTCACCGATACCTTTTTCTTTTTCGCTACCGAAAAGGTTACACTATTAATCTCATTCGCGCCAAAAATCATGTTGATTGTTAGACGAGGTGAATTATAGCCTTCTTTTGAGTGTTCCATGCTATCCCGGTTGCGACCGTAGTGATTCTTAGCCCGGTCGCTTAAGAATTCTCTAAGATGGCAATTTTTCAGCAACGTCGCCACCTCCTCGCGCAAATAACGACAATCCCTTGTCTGATGGACGTTACACCCATCATACT
This sequence comes from Nicotiana undulata, assembly GCA_005239495.1. Taxonomy (NCBI): domain Eukaryota; kingdom Viridiplantae; phylum Streptophyta; class Magnoliopsida; order Solanales; family Solanaceae; genus Nicotiana; species Nicotiana undulata. Next base: position 21,804 of record ML299829.1, on the reverse strand, counting down.
CGCACCACAAATTGGGATCCCACTGATTGGGATTAGATCTCATCGGCCTTGGTAACCGAGGTTCTTTAATGTTTCTCAATGATGAACTTAGTTCCACTATGTGGACATTTAAATTGTATTCAGACAGCTTGGGGTAGGTGGAGTCTCGAAAGCCTGATACCTCTTTGCCTTGCAACGATCTATTATTTCGGCCGCGATAAGCTTTTCTATCAATAGCGAATCTATCTGCCGACAGGAAACCTCTGCCGCATCTTTGGGTCCTTCTGTAGGTATAAAACCAACCTCAGTAAGACTGTCGGTATGTGTGAGGGTCTCCCCGAACTTCTTCAACAAGACTAATTCAATCTCTTGCAGAGCTAAGTCATTTCCTTTCACCGCCATTGTATAGGTGGTGATGTGCTCCTGAGGATCTGAAGTCCCATCATATTTTGGCACGTCCGGCGTTTTGAAACACTTCAGGATCAACTCTGGTGTTGCGCTTAGTTGAACGACAACTGGGTGTACTTCTTTGAATCCGGTCCTTCCAACATCGGTGTTGCGCCCGGGACTTGATCCCTTCGAGCGTTTATTTACCTCATAAACTGCACGAGTTCTGTTTTAAAAGGATCATTCTCATTGCTATTACCGGATCCGCTGTTGTTCCCTCAGCCCTGTCGAAGCCAACCTCACCCCTCGGGCTTGGTTTGAGGGAGCACCGGGAGGAACTAGACTTCTACCATTCACATTGTTGGAAGCACCCGACAATGCTTGCTTCACTAAGTCATGACCTGATTTTGTCGTGAGAGATGGATCATAATAGCCTTGGTTGGTCCCTTAAGATTTTCACTGTTTCCACTACGTGCTCATCTTCAGCATCATCATGAGTTGTCTCTCAAACGTATTGTGGATATTGTCCACCGTGGACCAGCATGGTTACGCCCTTCTCATTGTGGGTATTGTTGATCAAATCTTTGTGTTGAGGCTGATTTCCTTGGGCCTCAATGTTGTGTGTGTTGTTGTCACCGTTATCTGCCATTTCTATGATTATTCGCTAGGAGACAAAAATTTAAACAGGTTAGTAATAGATGCAAGGATCAACACAATTACGCAACTGTCTAAGCCCCACAGTGGGTGCCAAATTGTTTACCTGTAAAACGGTACCATTGAATTTATATGTGGTTTATAGACAAGAGAATCGATTTGATCCCAACATGATAAAAACATTAAATAGAAATACAAGACTCAGCGTTTAAATCGAGGTAAGATAGAAGATAGCTTGGTTCTGGGAGCAGAGCTTCCGAAGACATTAGTAAATACAATAAACAAGAAATAAAGTGTTATTGAGCTTAGAATAATGTGTATGGCATAAGTTTGTCAGAAAATTTGTGTCCTTACAATGGTTGTTGAAATTCCTATTTATAGCGGCACCTAGGGAACAAGGTCCTAGGATCAAGCCCCTCTTAAATGACAATTATGGAGACCATTGAAGAATGTGTAACGGTAGGCTATGAATATCATATTCTATATAACGGACTATGTATTTAATATTGCCGAACATTCTTCATTGAATGCTATCGGGTGATATGCATTCATTTGTCTTCATCAGCAACCGAGACTGCTGCCCCCGGTCTTGACTTCCACCTATCTCACTTTTCATCTGTCTCTAGTTCCACATGTCACTCTATTATATGAGCATTTAATATGAACCGTATTTACCCTATACAACCATAAACAAAAAAAAGATAGAAGGATGTATTTTCTTTTTATTTTACTTTTTTCCTCTAGGTGGAGAATTAACAAAAGGAAGAAAAATAAAAATAAAAAATTACAGCGAATCAAGTTATGACAACTCAAAGCCTAAGTATCTAACTTGACTACAAACTTAGTTATCTCAATTTAAGAAAAAAATACTCAAGATAAGTGTGTTTGCGCTGAACTGAAGAACCCAAATTCATATATTTATTTAAGAAGAGAGAGAAGCTCTGGAGAAAATTCTGGCGATCAAACGCGATTTTCTTCGTTGCCGCTTCCATGACCAATTTGGCCGGCGATTCCAAACATTAACTCCCTGCGGATTCAATCTCGACCTTAGTTGGGTTCAATATGCATCGACCATCTCGCTACTCTATAGTAGTGTAGGCTTGAACCCGATCAATTTTTGGCGCCGTTGTCGGGGACGTTAGACAGTCTTAGCTATATGTCTAAGTATTTGTGTGGTTGTTTTTCATTCCTTCCATTTTTCTAATTTTGTTTGTGAATTGCTTTTCGGTACCAAATGGCTCTTAACAACGAGGCCCTCGGAAATGTACCATTGGGGGAGGAGGTAGAAGATGACCAAGTGGATGAGGTTCATCTTGAACCTTAAGTACAAAGGAGAGGCCGCCCGCGTCATGACAACATCTCAAACTCTCCCCCACCTCCTGCAAGGGTTGCACACCGGGTGTTGCCCAACGAAGGCTATGCGAGTGCAAAAGTCTTGCCCCAGATTAGGGCGGGCAACCTTCAAATAACCAATGTCATGCGTACAATAATGGAACAACGGAGTTTCTTCACCGGAGCTCCACACCAAAATGCCTATAAGCATCTCAAAGGTTTTGTTGATACGTGTTGGGGGAGCAAGAAGACTAATGTCTCCGAGGACGCATTGAGGTTAAGACTATTCTCTTTTTCTCTAAGGGGGAAGGCTTTGGATTTGCTAGAGAGGTTACCCAACCATTCCATCCATACTTGGGATGAGTTGGCCAAGAAGTTCACTGCAAAGTTCTTTTCTCTAGGACATATGGCAATGCTAAGAGATGAGATCCTAGCTTTTGAACAAAAGCCAAATGAACCGTTACATGAGATTTGGGAAAGGTACCGCACAATGGTTAATAAGTTCCCTAACAACGACATTACCGAGGTCATGATCCAACAAACCTTTTATAGGGGGGTCAATACAACTAATCAGTGTGTGGTAAATCAACTCGCCGGGGGTAATTTCATGAACACGCCATATTTCGAAGCTTGTGAAATATTGGATGAGACGGCGAATACCTCTTCGGCATGGAAAAGCAGAGATAATGTTCCTCAAGGTAACCCAAATGTAATTCACCTACATAAGGAGCTACATGATCATGGACAAGCTATTGCGGAGTTGACAACCACAATGAACCAATTGGCCAAGGCTCAACTTCAACAAGTTCAAGGGCCAAAACAACTGAATACTATGGAAGGAGTGAACATGATGGTCAATAAGAGAAGGCAACGAGGTCAACAAGTTCGAAAAAATCAAGATCAATTTGAGCAAATTAATAGTAGGTACAATCAAGATAATACATATGATGATCAAAGTGAAGAGGTTCAATATGTCAATAATTATCAAGGTCAATGGAGCAATGGTCCAAATCAACAACAGTTGAGATCATAGGGAAACTAAGGAAATTGGAATAGTGGCTACAACAACAACCAAGGAAATTGGGGGAACAACAATAATCAAAATTGGGGTAATCAACGAAATGAAGGAAATTGGGGAGGAAATAATTTAGGCAATTGGGGTGGCAACAATCAAAGTAACCGGGGAGGCAATAACAATAAAGCAGGTTGGAACATTAACAATCAAGGAATTCGGGGGTCGGGCTTTCAAAGGCCCCCGATGTATCAACAACCGAACAACCCGCCTCCATATCCGTTGTAAGGTCCTAGTTCTTCCAACAATGAGATGGGACGGATTGAAAACATGTTCAAGGAAAGATGGAGAAAAATGCTGACTCTGATGCCCAATTAGCCTCCCACAACACTTCTACCCGCAACTTGGAAGTCCAAATTGGCCAAATCTCTCAAGATTTGAATACTCTCCCTAAGGGGGAACTACCAAGTGATACGGTGGTGAACCAAAAGGGTGGAAACAATACAGGGCATGCTATGGCAGTGACTACAAGAAGTGGGAGAGGTGGGTTTTCTAGAACCTCAAACTCAAGAAAGAATGTGAATGATGATGTGGTGGTGCAAGATGATGATGAGCCAAGCAATGATGTTCAAGAAAATGATAAGGTGAGGATAGATATTGATGAAAATGTGGAGGCAATGAGAATCAATTCAAGAAATTAATTGATATGATGAAAAGTTTGTCCATAAATGTGCCATTTGTTGAAGCCTTAGAAAATATGCCGGGATATGCCAAGTTCATGAAGGACTTGGTAACAAAGAAGAGATCAATGAACTGTGAAATAATCAAAATGACACATCAAGTGAGTGCCATTATGCATTCCATGGCTCCAAAGTTAGAATACACCGGTGCCTTTACAATCCCATGCACTATTGGGAGTGTCGATTTCGCCAAAGCTTTATGTGACTTGGGGGCAAGCATTAACTTGATGTCCTATTCTGTGTTCAAGACATTGGGGATTGGGAAACCAAGGCCCACATCCATGAGGTTGCAAATGGCGGACTGGACAATGAAGAGGCCATTGGGGATAATTGATGATGTGCTAGTTCAGGTCGACAAGTTCATACTTCTTGTAGATTTTGTGATACTTGACTGTGAGGTTGACTATGAGGTGCCAATCATTTTGGGGAGACCTTTCCTAGCTACAGGGAAGGCCTTAGTTGATGTGGAAGCTGGTAAGCTCACCTTCCGGGTGGGTGATATAAAAGATGTGTTCCATGTTTGTAAGTCAATGAGGCAGCTCAATAGCAACGAAGTTTGTTCATTCGTGGATCTTGTGACCGAAGTAATTGTTGATGACACAAGTGTTGTGATTAATGTTGAAGACCCATTGGAAGCTGTGTTATTGAATCATGATGAGGATGAGAAGGAGGGCTTGGTAGAATGTGTCAATGCTTTGCAAGGAATGGGATCATATATATATGGGCCCTGAAAACTTTCCTTGGACCTTGAGAACCAAGAGACTCCACCAACAAAGCCCTCAATCTAGGAGCCTCCCACATTGGAGTTGAAGCCCTTGCCTTCACACCTCAGGTATGAGTTCTTAGGCCCTTGTTCCACTTTACCTGTTATTCTTTCCACGTGCGTAACTAACGTGCATGTAGATTCCACCCTTGCGGTGCTCCAAAGGAGGAAGAAGGAAATAGGTTGGACATTGGCGGATATTCAATGTATAAGACATGCCTTCTGCATGCACAAAATCATATTGGATGAGGATGCCAAACCATCCGTGGAACATCAAAGAAGGTTGAATGAGGCCATGCAAGAGGTAGTCAAGAAAACGATCATCAAGTGGTTGGGTGCTAGGGTTGTCTACCCCATCTCCGATAGTTCATGGACTTCACTGGTACAATGTGTCCCAAAGAAGGGGGGCATGATTGTGATTATAAATGAAAAAAATGAATTGATCCCTACAAGAATTGTCACCGATTGGAGAGTATGCATGGATTGTAGGAATCTCAACAAAGTGACTCGGAAAGACCATTTCCCGCTTCCATTTCTAAATCAGATGTTGGATAGGCTAGCCGGATGTGCTTATTATTGCTTCTTGGATGGGTATTCTAGATATAACCAGATTCTTATTGCACCTGAAGACCAACAGAAGACCACCTTCACTTGTCCGTATGACACATTCACATTCTCGCAGATGCCTTTCGGTTTATGTAATGCACTGACTACTTTTCAGTGGTGTATGATGGCAATATTCACTGATATGGTGGAGGACTTCCTCGAGGTTTTCATGGATGATTTATCTTTTGTGGGGGATTATCTTGAAGAGTGTTTGGATAATCTTAGTAAGGTATTGGCACATTGTGAAGAGACCAACTTGGTGCTCAATTGGGAGAAGTGTCACTTTATGGTCGAGGAGGGCATTGTCCTCAGCCACAAGATCTCCTAGAGTGGTATTGAAGTGGATAAAGCAAAAATTGAATTTATATCAAATCTCCCTCCTCCTACTTCCGTCAAAGGAGTGAGGAGCTTCCTAGGTCGCGCAGGGTTTTACCGCGGTTCATTAAGGATTTCTCAAAAGTGGTGAACCCCTTGTGCAAGTTATTGGAAAAAGATGTCAAATTTGTGTTCAATGATGGTTATATGAAGTCATTTAAGCTAGTCAAGTATAGGTTTACTACCCCTCCCATCTTTATCGCACCAAATTGGAGCTTACTATTTGAGCTCATGTGTGATGCTAGCGAAGTGGCGGTAGGAGCGGTATTGGCACAAAGAATCAACAAGATCTTCCATCTGGTCTACTATGCTAGTAAGACCATGAACAAGGCCCAAGTCAACTATACGATGACCGAGAAATAACTCTTAGCCATTTTCTTTGCTATGGAAAAGTATCGCATGTACCTCATGTGTACCAAAGTGATTGTTCACACTGATCACGCGACACTTCATTATTTGATGAGTAAAAAAGACTCTAAGGCTAGACTGATGCGGTGGGTACTTCTTCTACAAGAATTTAATCTTCATATCACAGACCGCAAAGGGAGTGAGAATCAAGTGGCGGACCACTTGTCCCGATTGGAGGAGGAGGGGAGGCCCCATGATGGCCTTGAGATCAATGATCCATTTTCGGATGAATAACTCATTTCCATGTCTTTGAACGGGATGCCTTGGTTTGGAGATGTGGACAACTACATTGTGAGCGGCATTGTCCCAAATGAGTTTTCTTCAAACCAGAGGAAGAAGCTCAAATGGGACTGCTTGGATTATTACTGGGACGAGCCATATCTTTTCAAAATTTGCACTGATGGTGTTATCCAGAGATGTGTTCCAGAAGAAGAGCAACTGGGTATTCTTGAAGCTTGCCATTCTTCACCCTATGGTGGTCACCATGGTGGAGCGAGAACTGCTACAAAGGTCCTAATTGTGGATTCTATTGGCCTACCTTGTACAAAGACACTAGCGAACTTGTTAAGCATTGTGATGATTGCCAAAGGGCCAGTGGGATCTCCAAGAAAAATGAGCCTCTCACCACCATCCTCGAGATTTATATTTTCGATGTGTGGGGCATCGACTTTATGGGTCCATTTGTGAGCTCATGTAGGAACACCTATATTTTTGTTGCTGTGGATTACGTGTCCAAATGGGTTGAAGCTGTGGCTTTGCCCAACAATGAAGCACAAAGTGTGGTAGCTTTCTTGAAGAAAAACGTATTCACAAGGTTTGGCACCCCAAGGGCCATCATTTGTGATGGGGTTCACATTTTTGCAACAAAGAAGGAGACCTTGTTATTTTATTCAACTCTCGGTTACGGATGTTTCCAGGAAAGCTAAAATCAAAGTGGAGTGGTCCTTTTGAAATGGTACATGTGACTTCTTTTGGTGCTCTATATTTGAGAAATAAGAATGGTGAGATCTTTAGATTCAATGGGTACCGAGTGAAGCACTACCTTAGTAAGGTTGATGATGGCCACGTTGTGTCATTGCACCATTTCAATTGAATGATGGTAACATGCGTCGTTCCGCGACGTTAAATCATGCGCTTTTCGGGAGGCAACCCAAGTGATCTTCTTTCTCTTGATTTTCTTTTTAGATTAGACATTATTTTGGACTAACTGGTTGTGAAGTGCATGCAAGAATTGGGTTTGCAGTGCAGGAAATTGACAAGAAAAACATTGGCCAAGTGGTGAAATTGTGTGGACCGCACCAGAATTATGCGGACCGCACAAGCCCTTCGAGGCCGCACAATTCTATGTGCGGTCGCACAGTTGGAAGATGGAAAATGCCAACTCTGTGAAGTTTGGCCTGACAAAAACCCTTAAGGATTTGCGACCGCGATTAAAACTTCACTGATCGCACAAATTTTGCGGCCGCAGCCATTTTTATGCGGACCACACCATTGATTCAGCTGCTGATTTAGAAAAAGGTAAAGAGTGCGGACCGCACCAAAATTGTACGGCCGCACTCAGGTAAGTCGGTGGGCCAACATGGTCAAAGTATAAATAGGACTTTCTGAGACTTTTCACACTTTACACACTCTGACCTCTCAAGCTAGACTAAGCACAATGCACGCTATCTCTTGTTCAATATCATCTCATATTCATCAAGTGTTGATTTCCTACTACATTTCATTAGTGGTATGTTGATTTCAATGAATTAATTTCATCTTTTTCTTTTTCTTTTTCTTTATTTTAAGTTTCTTTTTATCTAGGGTTAGGTCCATGCCTAAAATGTCAAATGTTGATTAATTCCTGCTTAAAATCATGTGGGTAGTGTTTGAATGCTTGATGGGAGCTAGGGTTAGTAGCTTTTCATGTTTAATTGCCACAAATCATGTCTAATTAGTGAAAACCCTAGTGTTAATTGTACTTCAGTGCCACTCTGATTTGAATTTCGCAGCCGCAAACATTTTTGTGCGGTCCGCACTAGGGTATGTGGCCGCATACAAAATTGTGTGGTCCGTGATACCCTAGCTTTAAGGCACGTTTCATTGCTAAGTTTGTGTGGCCGCACTCAATTTTTGTGCGGTCCGCGGTAGATTTTTGCGTCCGCACAGTTAAACTTCAGAGACCCAACAAAACGATTATGCGGTCGCACTAAAAATTGTGCGGTCCGCAATGGGTTTGTGCGGCCGCACTCAAAATTATGCAGTCTTCACTGAGGTAACTTCAGAGAACCAGTAGTCTGAACCTGGGATCTCCACGGCCTCAATCAAAATTTTGCAGTCCGCGATGGGCATTATGCAGCCGCACTCATTTTTGTGCGGTCTGCAATGGGCAATCTGCGACCGCACTCATTTTTGTGCGGTCTACGCTGCCTTGTTCTAAGAAGTTGTGTCTTTATTTTCAATTGTGATCCTATAACACATGATGAACCCCAGTTCTAACTGACTTTCACTACTTGTGTGTTGCAGACAATGGTCCATTCACATGGTAGAGGTCATACTTCCAAAGCGAGGGCAGAATCCTTCCGAGGCCGGGGTAGAGGAAAACCCAACATGCCACTATCATTCCAGAAAGTCTTGAGCCAAAATACTACTCCTAGGGACCACCTCCGGACACCTCAGACACCAGTGGATACCTCTCATCCTAGGAAACTTTTGAGGGGAATTCAGTACAAGCACAACTGGGGGCACTATCACAATAATTCCCCGGTAGACTCCACGTAGTAAATGAACGTACCTCTTCCTCTAGTTCTTCTGAAGGCTCGAAAAGAGTGAGTGAGGAATCTGAACCTTCATCCTCACCTGCTACAACAGCTTCCCCAATAAATTTGGATGATGATGATGAGGTCCCAGATGAAGGGAGAGGGGGTGACTATAACGACCCGACCGGTCGTTTTGAGAGTTTAAGCTCCGTTCGGTGGTATAAGACCGTAATCAGCTCCTCATTATGTATATGGACCAGTGTGCGCGATTAGATTCCGTTTCCGGATAATCCGAAGTCGAATTGGGAGAGAATTTTCAAATTTTGAAGCTTAAATGAAGAAAGTTGACCGGAGGTTTGATTTTTGAGTAAACAACCTCAGAATGAGTTTTGGTTAACGCCAACAGCTTCGTATGATGATTTTGGACTTAGGCGTGCGTCTGGAATTGGATTTGGAGGTCCGTAGGGTGATTTGAGGTATTTTGGCGAAAGTTAGAATTTCGGCGATTTCGGTCGATAGGTGGAATTTCGATATCAGACTCGGAATGGAGTTCCGAGAGAGATAGTAAGTCAGGAATTTCATTTGTGACATGTGTGCAAAATTTGAGGTCATTCGGATAAGTTTAGACGTGTTTCGGCGTCGAATGTGAAATCTTGAAAATTCCTAAGTTCTTAGGCTTGAATCCGAGGTTGATTCGGTGTTTTGGTGTTGTTTTGGGTTTTCCGAAGGTTCGACTAAGTTCGGGTAGTGATATATGACTTGTGAGAATTGTTGGTTGAGGTCCCAAGGGGCTCGGGCGAGTTTCGGATAGGTATGGGTTGTGTTGCGCTCATTTTTTATATTTCGGCGTCGTTTCTTCAAGCATAATTGGTACCACATTAAGAAAATGAGCTCCTATTTATTTTTTGATTGAAGCATTAGATTCGTATCGTAATTACTGAGCTATAGCAAAAAGAATCGTCGAATTTGGACATCGTATGAGGAAGTTATGCTCATTTTAGTGTCGGAGAAGAGAGCTGGTGCTGGTGTTTTCGCAGGTGCGAAAGTGGGTCTGCACCCGCGGAGCCGCATGTGCGAACAATGGTCCGTAGGTGCGGAATTTACAGCTGGAAACTCGCAGGTGCGGATATTTTGGTCGCAGGTGCGAAAATCGCTGAGTATAGAAAATCAGACCGCGTCATTTTAGTATTTTGAGCATATCTCGAGTTCTAGAGCTCCGATTGAGGTGATTTTCACGGCGTTCTTCTCGTCTTTTCATAGGGGCCAGTATCTAAGTATTTTTTTCGCATTTTAATATGATTAGAGAAGTTCATTTTTGAATTAATCCATGTTTTGATTGGAGAATTGAGGGTTTCACCATTTTAAACATATTTTGACTTCTAGAACTCGGTTTTGGGCGATCCTTTGAAGGTTTTTCACACAATTCGAATGGGTAAGTGTTCTTACACTGGAATGTAATATATTTCATGAATTATGTCTTATTTTTATCGTTTAATTTGTGTTTTGGGTTGAAGAAACTTGGGTTTTTGAAAGAAAATTTCTAAATTGAAAATTCATGATTTTAATGACCAAATGACATCAGATTTGGATAAATTTATTATGGGTGAACTCGTATCGGAATGGGTAATCGGAATTTATAAAAATTGTTGAGTTTCGAGGTGCGGGCCGGAGGGTCGACTTTCCGGTTGATTTTTTATAATTTTATAAAGATTGAAACTTTATCGTTTGAAATAGTTCCTTATACGTTTTGTGTGCATTTTGAAGTTGTCTTAGTTGATTTGAGCCGTCTGGAGGTCTTCCCGCCCGAGAAATCCATTGTCGAGTAACCGGTTGTCGTCCTGGAGGTAAGTATCTTGCCTAACCTTGTGTGAGGGAACTACCCCTTAGGATTTGAGTCTTCTATGTTGATTGTAGCCCGTGTACGCGAGGTAACGAGTGCGTACTCAGACCTATTTGCAATTAAATGGCCTTTTAGGATTCTTAGGTCCTTATATCTCCAGCGTACGAAGTAGTAGCTGTTATGGTTGAGTTCTGATTACTAGTTTCATCTTCCTCTGTTTGAATTAAATTTTCTTGACTTCGATACCTCTTTGTTGATTATTTGATATGAATTTGACTTAGCTGAATATTTTTCCCTCTCCTACCATTACGCTAAAATTTTGTTATAAACTGCCTAATTGATTAGAATTAGTATCATCTAGTCGTATAATTGTTTAACAAGAATTGGAATATCTATCGTTTCGCGTCAAGAATGCCCGTGAGTCGTACATGATGATTTACATGATGCACCTTAAATGTTGTTTAGGTATAGTTGACCATCACCCGTAATGGTGGTGTTTCCTTGGTGCCTCTCATTATTGAATATTTGCTTTAGCTGAGCTTATTCCGTGAAACGAACTGCTAGGCGAGATTGGTTATAGCTGCTTTCCTTGCCGGGATTATTGGTACTCTATTTATTGACTTGAGTATTGTGAATCGTTGCTATATTGTTAGGTTCTCTCCTTGTTACTTTGTTACATTGATACTTGATTTCCCCCTTAAGTGATTTCTGCTTATGAGTGAGGTTGCCCCTACTTTGATTGAACTTCTCGTGTTGAACTTATCGCTGCACCTTGAATTTTGCCTTCCTATTTTGCTGGGGTGTTCATTGTGGCTTGTACAATGTTTTGCTGTGTTCTGGCTGTTTTCTTTCGGCGCCGTGCATTGCATCTTGAATCGCATACATAGGGACTGCGGGCAGAGACCTTAGGCTTTCCCTCATATCGCATCGCATACATAGGGAGTGCGGGCAGAGACCTGAGCCTTTCCCTCATATTGCATCGCATACATAGGGACTGCGGGCAGAGACCTGAGCCTTTCCATCATAGTGCATCGCATACATAGGGACTGCGGGCAAATACCTGAGCCTTTCCCTCATATTGCATTGCATACATAGGGATTGCGGGCAGAGACCTGAGCATTTCCCTCATATTGCATTGCATTGAGTAGTTGCATTGGGACTGCGGGCTTAGACCTGAGACTTTTCCCTCATATTGAGTAGTTATCTATTGAGTTATGGACTGGGTTCCGGTGGTTAATCATTGAAGAGATTCAGAATGAAAAGTATATTTTAGCAAATGATATTTGAAAAGTAGTATTTGGGTAGGTATATCTTAGCAAATGATATTTGAAAAGCGGTATTTTGGGGAAGTATATTCTACAAATGATGTTAAAAAAACAATATTTGGAAACACATATTTTAATACAACGTATTTTAAAGGAACTATGTTCTAACGGTCTCTTTTATAACGGTCTCTTTTGAAAATATATATATATATATATATATATATATATATATATATTCAGAAAAAGTATGTTTCAAATAAGATTTTCCCGTATCCTGAAAAGATTATATATTTTCAAAAGCTTTCGGTATAAATTCACATTTTAGAGGTTTTACTGGGTTTTATCGAGCTTTCGTGCTAATGCTTGATGTGAGTAAATAGATGCCGTGCTGAGATTGAGTGTTTTATGGTATTGCGATTTTCGTCCTTGACTTGTGTGCTGTCCTTTCCTTCTTGCGTATTTCCTGCTATGTTGTTCCGTTGTTCTGATTGCTGCACTTCTCTTCTGCTTCATATTTACCTGTCGTTAATTATATCTGAAGAATTTTAGATAAATATTTGTTTCGGTCATTTCTACTTATGCCCTTTTCTCATTAGACCAGTGGGTGTCTGGACTAGTCCTCGTCACTACTTCACCGAGGTTAGTCTTGATACTTACTGGGCACCACTGTGGTGTGCTCATACTACTCTTTTGTGCATTTTTGTTTGCACAGATCCATGTATTGATTGTTGCTAGCTGTGTGGAGTTAAGATGAGGAGACTCAAGGTAAACCTGACGTCGCGTTCGCAGGCTTCGGAGTCACCTTCCTGTATATTTCCAACTGTACTTACTCTTTCTAGACAATTGCTTTTAGATTTGGTAGAAAGATTCATAGAGCTTATGACTTGTATTTATCGGGTTTTGGGAAATTGTAAACTCTGTTAAGATTTCCATATCGAGGCTGTTATGTTTTATTTCATTATTTTTGATGCTCAGTAATATGTTAAGGCTTACCTAGTCCCTAAGACTAGGTGCCATCACGGTACCCAACAGAGGGAAATTTGGGTCGTGAAAGTGATACTATTATTGGAGGCCTGACTAGATCAAAGAAGTCGGGGGTGTGGGATGATAGGTTTTTCAGTGAGAAGGCATATTCCAAGTTTCGAGAATGGTGGTCCCAAAGGTCGCTCACTTTTGAGCGACAATTCTTGACCAAAGACCTAAGCTAGCACAACCCAAATGTCCTTAAGCAATTTGCGGAGAGAAAATGATGGAAATGGTTCACCGGCCGTTTTCAAGATGCCAATGAATACCTCGTCAAGGAATTTAATGCCAATGCCCATATCAAAAAGGGTACAATTGTGACGAAGGTCCGGAACATGAAAATCTGGTTTAATGGCCACGCATTGAGCATATATGTGGGGTTTGAGGAGGTTGAGGCAGTGCAATACCTGAAGAACCTAGCTATGGGTGATGCAGTTCGCCCATGGCTAGCTGAGATACTAGCTATTCCAGGGACAAAACATGCATGTCTCACAGCTGGAGTTCAAATTGTCAGAGCCACCTTTAACTTCGAAACAAAAGGATGGCAAACATTCGTGTGCAGCCGTCTTGACCCATGTCAGCATGAGAATGTCCTTACACTCCCTCGAGCAGTATTAGTAGCTTCCATCATGGTAGGATATCCTATTAATGTGGGAAACTTGATGTCCTTCAACATCTCCAATGCGGTCCAAAAAGAAGAAAGATCATATCCCTGCCCCAAATTCCTCACAGAGTATTTCCAAGATCTAGGGGTAGAGACGAGACATTATGATGTTGAGGTGAAGGCTAAGAAGCCTTTCTCATGGTATCACCTCCAGGGAGCGGACAACCCTAAATTCAAGGGTAAAGCCACTACCTCTACTGGCCAGTCTAATGAGCCACTACCTCTACTGGGTAGTGGCCACTGGGTCAATTGTTGAGCCCTCCACAGCAACTGGTACTTCTACCAGAGCAACTGTCATGCCTCATCCATCCTTTGGACCATCTGCCTCAGTGCCCTTTTCAGTGCCTACATCTTCTACCTACCCTCAGACTGCAATGCGGGTTTCCCAAACACTATCCAGCCTCAACAACTGGATGCAAGCAGCTACCACAAAGCTGACTGCCATATCCAATGCCGTGGCAACATAGTTTTCAGCCCCAGCAGAGCTTCAGGTACCTCCATCAGTGGATGAATCATTGACTAAGATTTTGAACAACCTGAAGAAGATCCTGGAGACTCTTGATACACATGGGAAAATCATCAAGGATTTGGTGAAGCCGGTGAAGAACATGCGAAAGACTCGGGCATCTAAGGAGTCGGTGGAGAAGTTGAGCAAAGAGGATGAGAAGATTTCTTCTGCTGGAGATATTCCACTTGACCTTCTCATGGAGCAGACAGTCCCAGCAGCACATGCAGCAGTGCCCGAGACATTTGAGGCAGCAGCCGGCCAATCTGAGGAGCCGGCTACAACTACACACACTGCTGAGGAGCTGATTCAGATGCTCAGCAACCCCGTAATCCCCTAGTCAGAGGATGTTAATATTATGTTAGAGGATATGGAGGGTGCTGAGGATCCCATGCATGTTGAGGACACCACACATGTTGAGGACCGATGCAGACTGAGACCACATAGGGAATTTTCTCTACTCTCTACCCCTTTTCCCTGTTCTTATTTGTTATTATCATTGAGGACAATGCTATTTTTTCATTCGGGGGGTGGTCCATTCTAATTTTGATACTTTGACATTTGGTATGTAATAACCATTACTCTATTTTTCTTTATCTTTATTTTCCCTTTTGGTATGTATATATTTATACCATTTGATGTATATATTCATTTCCATTATGTATATATTCCATTTACTTCATTTTTGTATATATTCACTTTAATTTCTGTAGTTTTACTTCATAACTTCTTTCGTTGTTCTTCCTTAGTATCATAGCTTCTTATTTACTTTAGTAGCTTCTTTTTAATCTGTTAGCTTCTTTTAAAATTTTGTGTTAACAATAAGCCTTTGGTTTTCTTAATGTCACGGTTCTTTCCAAAGGTGGATATTATGTGAGCCGGGTGGCTCTTCCCAGCGATGGATGGCGTGACAACCTTCTTAAGGGACTGAGTCCGTTTTATTTATGTTTTGGTATATATAGTATTAATGAATAAATGTGTCTCAAGTAGGCTTCACTTGGTACTAACACATTTACCTTCGACCTGATGGTTAGAAACAAGTTGATTGGCAAAGAATAGCTCTAGTTGTTACCTTTCGACTCTTGTGTTGACTAAAAAAATCATCGAGTTGTTTCTTTTAGCCATTTGAGATGTTCAATCTTAGATAGGGTTGTTTTGGGCCCTCGACTATCTTCTCTTTAACATTCGAGCAACTTGAGAGGTGAGGTATTGAGTTGCAAGTCCAAGTCACGTGCCAATGAGTCTAGAACTTTCCCTGAATGTTTGTCTAGGCAAAATTCTAAGTGTAGCTCGACTTGAGAAATGATTGTAAGCTCTCCTTGACCCAATTTGAAACTTGAAAGCTTATGTATCCTACCAATGTGATATCCCTAGTCAACCCCTTTGAGCCGAAGCCCTTTATCATTCAATAGCCACGTTACAAGCCTTTATCCATTTTATAATGACCCTCTCTTGGAACCCGATCTTTCTTTAGCATTCATGATAAACATATGTTTAGGGGAGAGACGAGGAATTTGAAAGTGATAAAAGGTACAAAGAAGAAAAAGAAATGAAGACAAGGAAAGACAAGGAAAAGGAAGAAAGGCAAAAAAGAAATGTGTCAAAAAGAAAGTTAATAAGGTAGAAAGTTGAAGGGATTCAAAGAAAGCAATGATGAAAGGCGTGAAGTGATTAGAAAATGAGAAAAATGATTGTCATGATCAAGAAAGGTGACATTACGTCTCTCTAGTTCCCCTAAGGAAGAAGAAAATGACTCAAAGAGTCAAGAAAGTATGAGCCGAAAAGAGAAAATAGAGTCCTTAACAAAAGATGCAACCATCATATGCCGATAAGTTAGGGGAAAGCTTGTGGTACTTAGAGCCAGACTTGTGACATTCTTTTGAGAGAGATGAGCATACTTCTTCACAATCCTTGTTTCGAGTGTTACATTCTAAAGTGAGATTTGCTCATGAAGAGTAGAGAAGGAGGAGTTTGGGTTCCACAATGAATTACGTAATAAAGCGAGCTTCCTTGGTGAATTAAGTCAACTTTTGATGCTCTAGTGTCACATTAGAACTATGGTACTCATAGGGTCAAAACATGGTATTGTTTATACTTCATGGTGTTGTAAGATAGCCGATAGCTTGGTTATGGGAGAAGAGCTTCCGAAGACAGTAGTAATAACAATAAACAAGAAATAAAGTGTTACTAAGCTTAGAATACTGTGTATGGCATAGGTTTGTCAGAAAATTTGTGTCCTTACAATGGTTGTTGAAATCCCTATTTATAGTGCCACATAGGGAACAAGGTCCTAGGATCAAGACCCTCTTAAATGAAAATTATGGAGGCTGATACGCTCAAATTACACCTTAAAATAGTGTACGCGGTCGATTGTCAAATATAATAACCCAACAAGGTTGGGGTCGAATCCCACAAAGAATAATATGAAGGCAATTAGGAATGTAAGAGAATTATCACTTATCGCGCAGTACCAAACACTTAGATTTTGATTTTGAAAATATTTATATCTAAAATAAAAAATATAAACTAACCTAGAAAGCAAGTTAAATGATTGATGGCAACAAGTATGAATGCTTCGGGAATTACACTCAAGTAATGATCCAATGTATTTCACGATTTTACAAATATGAGCGAGTTTATGTTAATTAGCCACGGATAATAATTCTTAATTAGCTTCTTCCGAAGACTAACAAGACTTCCTAATTGAATTATTCCTAACTTAATTAAGAGATTATGCACACCAGGATTTGGCTACAAGTAATTCAATCCTATTCCTAGGTAGAATCTATAAAATGAGGGTTAAAGCCTCAAGTTCTTGTTAATTAATCTTTCCCAACCCCAAATTATCTTTTTCAAAATTAATTCGGAGTTAATGGGCGATTCCTAGGGTTAGTTAATCCCTTTGGAAACATTAAAGAACATGAATAATTAAAATAACAATAACTCACTTCATAAATAACTAAAAATCATTCAATACATAAGCACAACAAGGTATTTAATCCACACTTGTTCTTCCTTGTCTTCAAGACACAAAATTATATTTTACAATGCCAAAACATACAGAAAATATCTGCTAGGTCGAGTATAAATGAGGTTTGGGGATTAAAACGTGAATTTCCAAAACTGCCCAGCTTCTGTCCAGAAAATACACTATGCGTTCGCAACAGTGCACTTGCGATCGCACTGAGTTACTTTCCAAAGGTATGCGATCGCATACCATACTGTGCGTTACAGTGTCTTTGAACACATGCTGACCAGCCCTCTTTCCCTTTGTGTTTGCACTGCCATCAATGTGTTCGCACTGTATCATCAACTTGGAACGATGCGATCGCATACATACACTCGAGATCGCATAGAGTAAAAACTGGGCAGACATCTATTTTACAATTTTGCTCCACTTTGACTTGTTTTCACACTATTTCTTCACAATCATCTCCAAATCACTTGACACCTGGAATTTACCAATAAACATTAATAAATGTCCTAGTTCGTCAACAAAATTACATAAAAGATTAAGTATTAAGAGGAGATAACTTGGTAAAATACCAACTTATCAGAGGCCATTGAAGAAGTAACAGTAGGCTATGAATGACATATTCTCTATAACGGACTATGTATCTAATACTGCAGAATATTCTTCATTGAATGCTATCAGGTCACATGCATTCATTTGTCTTCATGAGCAACATTCCCCTCGGGCGCTTCCTGGTGCCAACCGAGACCGCTGCCCGTGGTCTTGACTTTCACCTATCTCGCTTTTTATCTGTCTCCAGTTCCACATGTCACTCTATTATATGAGCATTTAGTATGAACCAGATTTACCCTATAAAACCATGAACAAAAAAGATAGAAGGATGTATTTTCTTTTGAGTTTACATTTTTCCTGTAGGTGGAGAAATAACAAAAGTAAGAAAAAGAAAAGAAAAACTTATAACGAATCAAGATATGACAACTCCAAGCCTAACTATCTAACTTGACTACAAACTTAGTAATTGTCACGGCCCAAATCCTAATTCAAGTCGCGATGGCGCCCAACAGCGGGGTTAGGCAAGCCGATATAACCTTCACTAAGTGATACCCTTCCGATTCTGTCACGACCCAGAATCTTAATCCGGGTCGTGATGGCGCCCAACGACGGGGTTAGGCAAGCCGATATAACCTTCACTAAGTGATACCCTTCCGATTCTGTCACGACCCAGAATCTTAATCCGGGTCGTGATGGCGCCCAACGACGGGGTTAGGCAAGCCAATAAAAATTACACTAAGTGTTACCTTTCCCATCTAATTAAACAAGTCAACATTTACAAATTTTAAACCCTTAAACATGATGATAGCTTGACATGGAAATAAAGCATATGCATGCCTGTACAACCCAAACCCAAAATATACATACACTACGCGTGTGTGCCAGGAACTAGTGTCACGAGTGTCATGGGCAACTACTGAATATACAATGACTACAATATATACAGAGTCTCAGTCTGAATGAAATGGACAGAGAATATAACAAAAGAACTCCAGGGTGCTGCTAGGAAGTCGCCGGGAAAGCAGCTCACCGTGAAGTATGACCACGCTATCAATATCTAGCACCGGCCTGATAATCAGACGTACCAGCCTCCGGACCTGTACAGTCAAGTACAGAAAAGAAAAGAAAGTGCAGCATGAGTACATATTAAATAAATATGTACCCAGTGAGTATCCCGCCTAAACTCGAAGAAGTAGTGACGAGAGGTCGACTCGATACTCACTAAGGTCCAGCAGTAATAACATATGATAGAATATAATGAAATACAGTAGGAATGTCAGAGAAATAAGCAACAAGTATATATATATCAAAAGCAGAAAGCCAAACAATCGCTGAACTAAACAATAAAGCACTTTCAAGGGTAAGACCACTGAACAAAACAATAATCACAAATTCTTAGATCCGCCGTGGCGTAAGGCCCGCTCCCATAAGGTACCTTCTAAACTCGCCGTGGCGTACGACCCGATCCCTTATATATATCACAATTACTTCTCAACACTGCCGTGGCGCACGGCCCGATCCCATATATATTCAATTACTTTCAACACTGTCGTGGCGTACGACCCGACCCCATATATTTTACAATTTCTTTTCAACTCTGCCGTAGCGTACGACCCGATCCCATATATTTCACAATTTCTTTTCAACTCTGTCGTGGCATACGGCCCGATCCCATATAGACATAATCACTCTCAAACCTGTCGTGGCGTACGACCCGATCCCAATATCTTACAATACTTACTTTCCATAACAAATTCCTTGCCATTCAACAATTTTTCCATAAAGCCTCAGAGGAATAACACTATGCAAAACATAATTTCATAGTACATATGGCGTCACAATAAATCATATAAAGCATTACAAGGAAAACATATCAGGCATTACGAGAAAAGCATATAAGGCATTACGAGAAAGCATACAAGGCATGATGTGGGCCTAACTACCCGGACATAACAATAATAGCCGCTACGTACGGACTCTCGTCACTTGGCG
The DNA here is from genome assembly GCA_005239495.1 of Nicotiana undulata. Lineage (NCBI taxonomy): Eukaryota > Viridiplantae > Streptophyta > Magnoliopsida > Solanales > Solanaceae > Nicotiana > Nicotiana undulata. The sequence continues at coordinate 1,995 of ML299829.1, read as the reverse complement.
CGTACGTAGCCCCCAAACAATTTACACATAGCATATACATCACCTATGGGGACAATTCCCTCTTACAAGGTTAGAAAGGAGACTCACCTCGTGTCGAATCTACCCCTCGGACCACAATTGCGCCCGAAACTCCGAAATTCACCCTCGACGGCTCGCAACTAACCAATCATGGTATAATTGAATTAATTTAGGTTCCAGGAAGAAGAATCAACAAGAAATCCTAAATTTAAGCATTCTTGACCATTTCAAGAATTTTGACCCTGGGCCCACACGTTGGATTTCGAAGATTGTTGAAGGAATCACCTACCCGAAGTCTAAGGATCGAAGTGATGTGATTTGTATAAGGATTCATAGCCTCAATTGAATAATTCACCAATTTATTCAAAGCCCTAGAATTTCTATCCAAATTTTATGAATTTTTGATTCTTTAGGAATTAAACCCGTTGAATTCTATGCATAATAGTGAAAAATAGAAGAGAATTACTTAGCCCTACAGTGGGTGTCGTGGGAGGTGTTGCTCAAACTTGGATGCTCTCTAATGGAGGTTGATGGTGGGTAAAAATGAAGAAAACCCGTAATTTGGACCTTTAAAAGGGGCTGGCAACAGTGATTTCCGCACCTGCGACCTTGGGACCGCAGATGCGGTCCTGCACCTGCGAGAAAATCATCGCCCCTGCGGAAAAGGGCCTGGGACCCTGGCATCGCACCTACGGAGAAGGAGTCCGCACCAGTAGTCTCGCTCCTGTGGAAGAAAGGGTCGCGCCTGCGATGAGGGTCGCACCTGCGAAGGCTGGACCGCAGGTGCACACTCGCACCTGCGACTGAGAGACCGCAAGTGCGGTCACACCAGAAGCAACCACACCAGCAGTGGATTTTGCTGGTTTTTGGCCCCGTGCGGGGTCTGGGAAGCCCCTGGGCCCACCCGAGCCTCCGACAAAAATATACCAACAGGTCCCAAATCATATGACGGACTCGCTTGAGCTCACGGAACACTCAGGACATCACTAGAACTAGAAATCACCCGCCAAACCTCTTGAATTCAAACTTAAGACTTTAAGAACTCTAGATTTCATAACATTGCGCCGAACGGGTCTATACTACTCGGAATGACCTCAAATTTTACAGTGAATAACTATACGGAACTATTCCCGGTCCCGGAATTTCATTCGGACCTCGGGAACAAAAATCACATTTCAAGCCAAATTTCAAATTCTATGAAAATCCTCAAAACTTCATTTACTCCAATTTTCTCATTTTGATCCGAAACTCATCAAATCAAGTCCGTTTCTTATCAAATTTCACAGATAACATAAATAACACATATTGAACCTGTTTCGGGCTCCGAAATCATAATACGAGCCCGGCAGCACAGGTTTCGCATCAAGGTTCATTTTCATAAGCCTTTAATATTTTCATAAAATAATTTTCTTTAAAAATTCATTTCTCGGACTTGGGTCCTCGGAATTCGATTCCGGGCATACGCCCAAGTCCCATATTTTCCTACGGACCTTCCGGGACCGTCAGATCACTGGTCCGGGTCCGTTTACCAAAAATGTTGACCAAAGTCAACTTTATTCAATTAATTAACATGAAGTCAACTCTTAATCAAGTTTTCACATAAAGGCTTCCCGGCTACGCGCCTGGGCTGCGCACGCACATCGAGATGAGATTAACGGAGGCTTTCGGGGCCTCGGAACACAGTCAAAATTAGATACACATAAGATGACCCCTTTTTGGGTCATCACAATCTCCCCCTCTAAAACAAACGTTTGTCCTCGAACAGACGTAGAATCGTACCTGAAGTGCCGAATAGCTGTGGATACCTGCTCCGCATGTCCTCCTCGGACTCCCAAGTCTCCTCATCGACTGGTTGGCCCCTCCACTGGACCTTTACGGAAGAAATTCTCTTAGACCTCAACTGGAGGTCTTGTTTATCAATAATAGCAACTGGCTCCTCCTCGAAGCCCAACTTCTCATCTAACTGAATAGTGGTGA